>JABFOV010000724.1:0-32846 GCA_022817685.1 Aradophagus sp. ZL-2020
TCGCTCGACGGCGTGCGCAGGCACTCGATCGCCACGGTGAAGTCCGTCATCTGGTCCGGCGTCAGGATGCCCAGGCTCTCGTCGTGCTCGAACGAGTTCTGCTTGTTGAGCATCAAGTAGCGCGGCGCCGACGCGCCCCCCCCGGCGACCGCCTCCTCGCCGTAGCCGCCGACCTCGTCGAGGCAACTGTTGTTACTGTCGGCGCTGTCGTCGTGCTCGCCCGACTGCGGGTTATTCTCGACCAGGCCGCTGCTAGAAACCAGGCCAGACGCACGTTTAGAGCCGCGGCTTGGCCCCGCTTTTCGCGCTCACTTGCGTTCCGGGACTCTTTCTTGAGTTACTGAGATGAGTTACTGAGGAGCGTGTTCGGTTAGGGGGCAATTTAAGGAAGGAGCGCGCTCACGCAGGCTGGGCTTACGAGGGTCAACTTGTGGGGGCTTTTTACTTGCTTTTTAAAGGTCGGGGTGTCAAGCAAGGCGAAGGGTCGTTCGCGATCAACGAGAAGAGGCTTTTGGCTCAAGTAAAAGTTAGTGGGGGATCGAGTAGATGAGACGCTGCGGAAATGATGGGTATTAAACACTTTCGCCGGAGCTGGAGGTTTTGATTAGAGATTATTGTAATGTTAATGATCACTCGTTTGTTAGTATTGATTTTCATGCGAGCACACGGAGAAGAAAGAATGGGGATTACTGTTATAGAGATTTTTACATTTTGTTATTTTTGTTGTTAATCTTGGAAGAAATTTTAATTAAAAAGATTAATTTGGTTATTCTGTTGTTATTCTTAAATTATAATACGTCGATGTGCGAAAGGTTTACAATTGTAGATGTTGGATGTTACTTTCATTCTCTTTCTCCGTGTGCGTGATGTGATATGGATGTAAATTATTTTAAAATTCAATATTTTTATAAATTAAAAATAATTGAAGCTTTTTCCTAGTGAAAATTATTTCATAAAAACGTCTAAATAAATCTAAAAATGCCTCAAAATTTAGACCTCTAAAGTCTTTTTGCTATTTCAAACACTATTCAAATATCACTTCTATGATCAGATTATAAATTTTAATTTGTAGTTGAAATAATTTTTCTTATTTATTATTTTATTTATTGAATTTATTTTAGTAAAAATTTAAAAAACAATGTTCATTAAAAGTTATCAATCAACTTCAAACTTTAAATTTCTGAACGCATACATTTTTGTCGATAAAAATGTCGTGTGAAAATTGTTTGTGTTCGATAATTGAGTTGAGTGTACTTTACCTAAAAAGCGTGAGCTTCTCGTCCCTCAGACAACTTAAGTAATCGACATTGTCATACGCAGGCCAAATACCCGGTATTGTATAAGCAGTGTCGTTCAGCTTCCCTGCAGAAATAAAAAAAAAATCAAACACGGCAATAAAAACTTTTTTTCAAGTAAAACTTGCATAAATTAAATTATTTCTTCTTTTTCCGTTTCTTATATTGGAAGAGACACGAAGTTGTCTAATATTTAACTTTTTGTAATTTTTACTTTTCACAAGAAACGATTTATTACTTAATACATTACTTAATACAAAACGTCAACATCGCTGCAAATATTATTATGGTACAACGTCAAGTAAAATTTCCTCCGGAAATTTAAATCAAATATTATCATGAAAAATCTTGCTAACCCAAGAGACACATTTTATCTCTTTTTGAATACTTCGCAGCATGTGAAAGTAATAAACTTTCTTTACGGATGCACGGTATTTCATCAATATAAAGCTGTATTATCGTCCAAGTCGTTATCCATCGTTTTTTCAGACGGTACGGTATCCGCCCGCGAGATTCAATTCACCCAGACAAAAATGAATTGCAAATCCTCGCAGGCGTTCGCTTAATTCACTCGAATAGTACGTCTGTATTTGGGAATACTAAATGCGATAATATCTGGATGGAAATTATACTGATGAATTTGCTATATATATCGTAAAAGGAGGTATATTTGATGAAGGTCTAAAACATTATTATGTAATGTATAGAAAAAAAATGATCGAGTGAACATTTTTTACTTTTTCAGAAAATTAGACTAGCTTCAATATAGTTTATTTTTACTTCCATAATAATAATAATAATAATAATAATAATAATAATAATAATAATAATAGTAATAATAATGAAACATATATATTTGGCAAAAACTACTCTGATAATTTTACTACCCTCTTCAAACGAGTTGAAATTAGATTCGACAACTGAACTGATTGACTTTGATCGATAAAATAAAATGATTGTTACTATACCTTCCTGTGACCGAATTTTGCCCTTGGTCAATATGGTGGCATCGTTGTAGTTCAAAAACTGGTAGCGCTCGCTGATCTTGGCGGACGAGTGTTGTCCCGCGCCGAATATCTTTGATACTTTTGTTTTTGGCACCGGTATCCTACTGCCGCCTCCTGCGTTCTAAAATCATACAGTGCACAAGTGCGTGAATAAGAGGAGTACGTATCAAAATAAATGAATTAAGCGACGGCGGGGAGAAAAGGACGAAAAAGGCGCGGGTTCACGCACTCGCGTAACCCACATCTATTTATGCATAATTCATGCAAACATCCGTGGCTCTCGATCCCCGTTTCACGAGCAACTTGACTTTCTTTCTCAACGCCAGCGTAAGTTATTTTCAATGGCCCGTGCGATTTAAACCTTCCTCCCTGCGGTTCATGCAAATTCGTTCTTTCTCTCCTTGTCGTTTCCTTCTTCTTCCCCTACATAATTTTTTTTTTTCTTTTATTTCGTCATCTCTGAGGCGAAATTTTATGCCCTCCAATTGTACTTGTGTATGCAAAAATGGAGAAAAGTACAACTTATAAGTAAATGCGAAATAGTATTTACGATTTTCTTAAAAGTTCATAAGAAAATTTTCTTAATCCTTAAAAATTAACGTTTCAAAGGTAACGAGTAAGTTTATAATTTTATTGACAACATTTTTGATTATTTTATTTAGTTGATTATTTTAAACTTTTTTTAAAATATTACTTTCAACGAAAATGTAACTTTTTATTCTTCAAAAAGACTTTTTCATTGTTTCTGATTTTTTGTTCAAAGCTGCTCATTAAAATGTAGTAACTAGTTCCAGTCTCATGATATCAGTTTATAGTTATTTGCGAGTCAGTATACTGACTTATTCAAAGTTTCCGCTAAAAATTTTTCACGCGTTGATTCATAGATCAACGCATCAAAGTGAAGATATATATTAATTTAAGAAGCATTGCATTATCTTAATAAATATACATTAATAAAATTGAATCGTATAATGTTTGTATGGTCATTAAATAGTGTACTTTGGAGGATAAAACTGTAGCCTCGAGCTGTTTGAGATTTCTGTATGCGCGCAAGAGTACGACACTTGTCGAATGTAGAAAAAGGCACGTAGAAATGACGTACCGTGGGAATAACGGAGTGCGATCGAGGGCCCGGCATACTTACGCGCGACCGATACTCTAGCTCGCGTGGGCGTCGGCTCCGCGGCATCGCGAGAGATCAAATTTTATGTGCGTGTCGAAATTAAATCATGAGACACCCACGTGCGCGCGCGAGCCCAATAAACGCGGCCGATTCATCATCAAGAGTCATTAGACCGGCGGAACGAAGGTTGCGCAAAAGTTCGTTGCTTCTTAATTTCACGCGCCGAGTTTCATTTTTATTGGCCGCTGTAAAGTGCGAAAAGCTTGACATTTAGGTTCGCTTCTTGACTGACATTTTTGCGGTAATCGTGCTTCGCGAGTTGAGAAAGTCGGCGGCAAAATTGTTGTACGTTTTTTCCGTGTAACACATGCAAGAACAGTATTATTGTAAGTTATATTTATTCAGCGAGACGGAGAGTTACAACTTTTCTGTTCTCGGCTAGACAAAAACGTCATGAAACAAAGTCGAGAACGGAAAAGGGCTATTTCCCGCCCGCTAATTGTATCTGAAAATAAATAATTTCCAATTTAACAAACATTTATAATATTATAAATTATTGTTTATTCTAATTTCAATTGTTGGTTTTATTATAAATTAAACATAAATATTTGTCCATCAAATTACTTTGAGTGAATGAAAAAGTGATAAGTTATACTACTGCTGTATCACCTTTGTAAGTCGGGTAGACTGTTCAAAGGAATGTGATAAGTTTCTTTGAAATACAACATACAACTGTGTTTCACATAAACAATTTAATTAGCATGACTTAATACAGGTGCATAAAATAAGATAAATTATAACAACTTTCTTTTTGAAATTTCGCGAATTTTAAAAGACACTTAATAATACTATTTGACATAATTTAAAATGTAATTTATAAAATTCTAGTTTTTCGGCAGCTTTTTAGTCGTGGTTTAATAATCATTGACGTCATTACATGGAATTTCATGGCACGAAGGGTCAAGACGAACCCCAGAGACACATTTAAATCGTAAACCCTGAATTTCATACGAACGTTGTACATTTAGACCCAAACAGTCATAACAAGATTGTAAATGTTTAATCAACAAATCAAATGTCTTTCCTGAAAACCAAGTTCAGCTGAATGAAAATTGTATTAATTAATTTGCACAAATACCACAGCGACATTATTTTAGAGATCAATACAACTCATCCTTTTTGCTGCTGCGTTTGAACATAACTTGCATCTCCAATTAAGTTGTACGTTTTCGCAGAAATACCGTGATTTCATTTTCTTTAATAGACGAAAAGCATCAGCATAACTTTTCGCGTAATTGTGTAAAAGAAAGTAACGATTGAACTGTATGTGTATATAAACGTTGAATAGTTTTTTTTTTAATGCTGCAATAATAATATTTGAAATTGCTTCGTTTGTGTGTACCGTAGAAAATTTAATCGCAGGCTTTCTTTTGATACCGACTGTCTTTATATGTGCACAAAATTTGCTAAAGTACCAAGGAAATCTGACATACTTATAACAGATATCGAACCGTTAGACATTTTACGTGTCATCAAAACGAAATTCATATCAATTCTACAATATCGAAAGTCGATTCCGGAAGTGCCATGAGGCCGTTTCACCTGAAAGTACTTTATCGTGACATAGAAGTAACAACTAAATTACGATTGTTCATAGCAATCGGTATTGCTTGTTCAGTGCAAATTAGACAAAAAGGTTGCGGCAAGTGTAAAGTCTACGGAAAGTCATTGAATTAACGACCTCGAATGAAGAAAAAAGTCATTAACATAAGTCCGGCAAAACATACATAAAACGACCGAGTGATGTGTGCACAATATGCGCTGATGGAAACAGGTTGTTAAACTAACAAAACTTACACTATTAGATAATAAATTTAACTATCTGTGGTACGTCAGTTACGTAAGAGATTTATTATTTACAAGAAAGAACTTATCAAACGTATTTTATCATGGACAAGTAAATCACAAAAAGTGCAAAAACGCACAAGAACAATAGACTCTGTTTAGTAAAACTTGTTTAATTGTTATTGATGCAGAATGGTGATTTTTTATCGTACGAATCAAAAAATGTGTTTTTGCGTATAATCCGCAGTCTAGTCATCAATAGAGACGTCATACATTTTGCATTTTATTGGACATAAAATTTAATCTAAAAATGTAAAATTGAATTAAAATAAAACAAATTACAGAATAATGTATTCTATTATAAAATATTTGTATAACATCCAAATTCATTGTTCAGAACTGTTAGCATAATGGTTTACTTTGGAACAGAATACGGTCAGAATGAAGAAATAAAACGTGGAAAACAAGAACAAATAAGAAAGTCGCGGTTCGACTGACGTTCCATAAAATCCCTTAAATTCGACACCAGAACGTTACAGACGGTGCTTCATAGAACAATTAACCAAATGCGATACACTTTTTTACATTGCAAAGCTGCATATAAGACTTAACATCTTTATTTCATCAATCGTGGAGCCCGGCAAATCAGTTCTTGGAAGCAATTTTTCAAGGTGTATTATCTTCGCAGTTAGTTCTCCGACGATCGTATCTCATCGTAACGAGTAGATACTCGTAACACCTCTTTTCCAGTCTAATTCTTCCAACCGAAATGACAACAAGTGAATTCTTACTTTATTTATTCGAATGAAAAAGTTAGTTTACTCTAAGAAATGCAAAATTTTCTACACGAAGAAAAAAGTAGAACAAATTTATTTGCATTAAAAAAAAAAAAAATAAAAAAAAATTTAAAAATATACCTCACATTTGATTAAGACATTTTATAATATACTTTTTTTAGTTGTCTGAAATAGCTTTAAAGATAATCGTCATTCTGTTTTTGAAATTTCTCTCTAATAATTATCATATATTTTATTAATTTATACTTAATATTTTCCAACATATAGTATTTATTTAAAATGTTACTTATAGTTCCGAATTGCCGGAATTTTAATGGAATTAAATATTTTGTATAAACGTGTACACATTTTTGCATCGAGGTTCAGAAAAGACTTTCAACAACGCGTCTTATAATTTATAGGGCAATTTGAATTTATATACAATACAACATAAATTATAACGCTCTTACATCACGTTTTACTCTAAAAATTAAACTTAACCTTATAAAATTAAAAACATTGTGATCAATAATCAGAAGTTTGTCAATGCTGCTGGAAAAATTGTTTGAAATCATTCTTCGTGTACCGCCAGAGTAAGCATTTGCATGAATTACGTAAGAAAGTTTCTACACGCACCGTTACGAAACTCACTATGATAACAACGTTCCTTATTATTCCCATTATGTTGATTTCAAAAAGTTCACGTTCAAATGTGAGAACCGCTCATCTACTTTTTCATTGACGCGATTGAATAATTAAAAATGTTTATTAAACCGAAAGGAACGCGTGGAACATTTCACCAGAACCATTTCTCAAATCATTGTGAAATGAACTACTTCTGAGGCTGACCTTATTGCAGCTAATCTCTCGTTTATTGCAGTAATCCGATCGTCTAATGCATATAATGACCACGGCATGCGTATCAAGCAGGCCTTTTATTCGAGCACCACTATTGATCAAAGATAAAGATCACCTATCACTGAGATTTATCTGGAGCATTTTAAGGCTTACGCAAAGTAGGGCCTGAAGAAAAAAGTATGTAAAATTACATTAAACTTCTTGTAAAATTATCACCGAACTGCGCTTTGAAAAAAGTAAAAAAATCAGTTAATAATAAATGGCTTATTCTTATAATTAATATTCGAATGTGAGTAATTATAAAAATAATTTACTTATCTCGCAAATAATATTTTTTTGTTAAATGAATTTTTTGAGAGTGTGATCAAAAAATTTAAATTTAAAGCAGAAATATGATCTGTTATATCATAGAAGTATAAATACAAAAAAATTCTTGTTCATTTGTGTCGCTTTTATAATCAGTTGTAATTTGCACGAATTTCAACGAAATTTCAGTGTCGAGTTGTATAAGTGAAATGCAATGACAGAGTGTTCGTACGAGTAGCAATAAATGGTTAATATCACGCCGAACGAATGCTTCGTTAGAGCTCCAGTCGCTAACACGTTCCAGTAATTTTTCGGAACGTCGTTGAATTCGTTTCAACTTGAAGATCAATTTTTTTCGACCGGAAAAAGTAAATGTTCACGCGTGCAGCACAATATACTAAAAATTGTCATAACTTATTAGAATTATATAATATTATTTAAGACATATGAGTATTACTATATGATTCTAATACACTTTTATGATACAGAAATATTTCATACCTTTTATCTAAAATAAAACTAGGATTACGATAAAATTTACGACATTTGTAAAAAAATTACGATACATGAAAACTGACTACAACGTCATAGTAATTTTTGTACACGACATACGATTTCACCTAGTATTTTGGTAATTTTGTGTGGTTATAACAATTTTGAAGAGCCAGTTTAATAATCAGTAAATAATGAAGGATTTAATCAAAATGTAAATAAACAAAGTGATCATCTCGATAATCAGTGTAAATATTGAAGTTGGGTAATGTGTCTTTATAGATATCTGGATCAGGTTTTCATTTCTGTGTAACTTTTTCGTTAGTCCGATTAAATCGTGGCGTTTGATGAATAGCATGAGCCGATAGCCACCTCGTTCGTATGAATTTCACTTTACAGAATAATTTAATTAGCCAGTATCTACAGGTTTTAGACAAATATAATTAATCGATCGGCTAGAATGAAAAGTTCGAGTGACTGACGGTTCGCTTCATTAACGCTTTTGCTATCGTATAAGCAGGAAACTATTAATTTTCGATCATTACGAGCAACTGCTTTCAATCATTCGTTATCGGGGATTAATTTTACGGATGCCTGCGATGACACCGTCGTAGAATAGTACTAATCATTCGTAACTGCAGCTCGATGAAACTGACACCACTCTAATGCAATTACATCTGTCGTGAAAACAACGTTAACATGAATTGTCTCTTCAAATAACGAAGTGATTATATAAATTGATCATATAATAAAGTCGGTTGTTGCATAAGTTGGCAGTGTCATTTATCACTAGACACCGGATTATGTGCCATTTTTTTATAAACAAAAAAATGTTTTTCTTTAAAAACATTTATTAACTTTTTTGTTTGGACGTCGAGAAAACGAATCAGTAAAGTTGACATTGAAACTCACTTTGATTGTTTTAAATTTTAGTGCAAACGCTGCTATAATAGTTATTTGTAAGAAGAGAGAAAAGAAGAAGGAATTTTTTCGAAGATATTTCACAGATGTCAAAAATGTAACTACTTATTATAATACATGAAATAAGATACTTGTACAGGCTGCAAATATGATTACTCTAGACCAATCAAAAATAATTCTAAAGCCTAACATTTTTTTTTATATACAATTTTAATTATAATTAAAATAATTGAGAGTAAAAGTAGCTGATGTAATTACCTATCATCTTGTAATACTGATAAGAATTCAAGAAGAAGAAAAAAAAGGAAAATCAAAAATAATACTGCAAAAAAATGATAAAAAATCAATAAGTATATGTTACATAAACATTGAAATCATCTACAATACACGTATATTAAAAAAAGAAAAAGAAATACAAGTGTACAAAAAATTTTGCACGAAAGAAGCTGAAATTTCACAAAAACATATTGCTTTAAAGGTTTCATAATACTAACACGACTGAAAAAAAGATGCAGTTGCAAATGATCCGCTGTCTATTTATCACTCCAGGTTTGCAGTGTCCGATTTACGTTGTTTGCAAGTCGTGGTCAAAATATGTTTTTATGACATCGGCTTCTAAAATTACCTGCTACACTGGTAATGGAGCGTACAAAACGAGTTCGGTAATTGTAAAATAAATAAACGCAAAGCTTTACTTCGAGTTATAAATTTCAATTTTTATCATAACGATTGCATGGTACATGTAAAAATTCTATCAATATCGTGACGAAATTACAGCTTGTTCAACTGATATTTATCAAAGCCTCGTACTATACCATAAGCAAGTCAATGCCATCATCAAAGATCTTTTCCTTTCTTCGAGAATTATAAGATTTTTTTTTACGATATAAAATTTGAATTAATCATAATTGCATTAAAATGAAATCATCCGTTAGTAAGATCTAATTGTTAAGAAAAATATACAAATTAAATGAATAGAAAAATGAATTGGAGTTATGTGAAAATTATTATACTTATAAATATCAATACTATCATACAGTAGCATATAAGCTGGTAAACGTATGTTACTGATTTGCCTTGGTAACATGCACAGTGCAGCATTCACGATGTCATATGTAAATTCTCGACGGATGCCTCGCATTTCTTACCATATATATTGCGATAATATATTTACAAGGTCGCTTTTATATACGAAACTTGTTATTCGTTCTTCAATCATCAAATGTAGGTCTGATATAAAATATTTCAAAATATGTTAACGGTATCGTGACTTATCAATCGAATGAAATATCAATAAATACATCATCCCATTTTCTTTATTTGTTTGCAAAAAGAATTACAATCAAAAAATTACTAAATAAATATGAAAATAAAATATTCTTACAAAATATCCAACATATGTTATGAATATAAATAATATACTGATATAATACTTATACGTATAATATCAATAACATTTTACTAAGTTGCACAGTAATTTTTTAAATTATCCAAACTTTCACGATGAGTGATAAATGTTTCAGTATAATTTCTCTCCATACGAAATTCATAGGTCGTGTAAACTGAAACGAAAGATGATTTGAATTATAAACTTTTGAGTTGAAACTCAATCACATAATTCTCAAGAACGCCGTAACAATAATGAAAGAGTGATTGAATGCAAGGGATCAAAGACTGGAAAATAGTTGCAAGAAAATGCAGCGCACCTCGTCCTTGATGATTTCTTGCAATAATTCCACACGTGACGAGGTCTTGAACCGCCTTTTGATTCTTCAACGTCACGTTACTAACGCAGTACACTCGAAAGGCACAGATATCATCCCAAATGGTTTCAATTAATCTTCAACCAAACCCATCAGCAGCTTCGCTCTTCGCTCCTTTGATATTTCCAGTCATTTGCATATGTAAACGCCGACTGTTTACACGTTTTGCAATCTAACGCGCGCAGTATTTTGATGATTGAAGAGGAGTTTTGAAATTGCAGTTTTGCGAAAGCGAAAACTTGACGATTTTCCTCTGCTTTACCTTTTAAACATTTCCCCGATTTCTCCGCCATCATTTCCGTATCTTCTACTCGACTCATTTAATTGTTTGCTTATTTTCTAACGAGTTGTAATTGCATTAGTTTTCATTTTTAATTTCACTTCGCACTGTAATAGATAACCATGTATTCGAGAAAATTACTTTTCACTTTTTTATTTTATCGCGTACGTTTGAAAAAATAAAAATAGAACATGTTTTGCAACATAATTTTTATTTTATCAGTTATAAATACTTATTTACGTACAGTGGAAAGAAAAGAATGTTGTATGTTTCTATAAGAAAACGAATAATTACATTTAATTGTTTAGTAGTTTTGTTATAAAAACCAGCAGTTTTTATTCATTATGTTAAATTGCAACTGTGAGTGCTGAAGATAAAGTTTCGCACGGCAATGATCACTTTCGTGATATGAATCATTGTAGATATTCTAAACTAGCTCATAATAGTTATTATACTATTTCAGACACTGAGAAAAAGAAACACTCAGATAAACACACACAAAAGTATAAAATAAACTCAAAAATTAGTATATCTATTAGTATATATAGATATACTATGTCATATAGATATAGTATATATATTATTTTAACGAACGGAAAGTTGCAATTTTCTATCCTAGAACAAAAAAAAAATCATAAAATGAGTCCAAGAATGGCTTAACAGACATTTTGTCCGAGAGCAGAAGAGTGCTACTTTCCCATTGTTCAAAAAGTCTGAAAAATGAAAAATAGTACTTACACGTGGAAATATCCACACGGTATGAATTTTTGAGAATTTTAAACAAACAATTTGAAGTCATATATCTGTTCCAATTTTTTTTTTTTTTTTTTTTTTTTTAACGCGAACTTCTCTTAGCGTACAATGTACCAATCTTGGGAAAAAATCAGTTTAAAACAAAAAAGTAGCTAACTTTATGACAACAATTAATCAAATTTTAATCTCCGAATCAAAGTATAAAATTATTAATGTGACATCCGCCGATGTTAATTGAAAACTGTCCAATATTGTTTTAAGATCAAGAAATTCTCCGTTCGACATTTTAACGATAGTATCAAGATAAATATTATTTTAACCTGTTTTTCGTACAGGGAACGGAAGTTTCACGTTTCTATTATTTAGGGGACATTTTATTCCCTTAGGCTACGCTCGCGGGAGAAGAAACGTGAAACTCCCTCTCCCTCTTGTTACAAAAAATGTTGTCCAATAGACACAAGCGCTGTTTCTTTGTTATGAAATGTACCATTATTGTTATTATGTCATACTTTACCTTTTTTTTTTTTTTTTTTTTAAACAATGAACAATATTTTTAGTCGAATCTCTCCGGATTCTAATTCATCAACACCTGTTTTTTATTTTCGCAAACAAACTGTAATGTTAAATAAAAAGATAAAAGTAACTGAATTCCCGTATTTCGTTCGAGACAATAAGTAATGATAAACAATACTGTCTTTGTTATTACACACTTACTGGCATTTAGGAACGGGCGAAAAAATCAATAGCTTCGATTCAAACGTTACGGTCATTATGCTAACGAGTGTTCCAACTGCACGGAACAAGAAGACCCGCGAGTGTTTGTTTACATTTGGTTTCATCGCGAATACGTGTGTGGTAATGTGTTTTACGTAACACCTGCACAATAAGTACAAATTTACCACCCCATCAACCGGGATATAAGTGATCAATTACAGACGGACAAATAATACATAACTCTTAGGGCGGTAATTAGTTACTTTCCACCCTTTTCCTCTGTAATGGCGATTTTGATAACATAACAAGTTTCCATTAATGAACTCTTGTTACATAAAATATCATATACAACAAGTTCAATAAGTAAACGGTTTTTCTACACGAGGCAAAAACTGAGAATGATAAATTCTCTGGACTGTAATTGTCTCCTTACCACCCTTCCACACAACAAACCATACCAACTTTTTTCCAGGCTTTATAGCGTTGAATATCAAACTTAACTACTTTGAATTTTAACAACGAAAGTGAAGTTAATGAATTGAAAAATAAAATTCATAGTCACCAATGCAACATATTTGTAATTACACTTTGAAATATAATAACAAATCACCGTCTTTAATAACAAATCAAAGTATTACTATGATCCTCACCTAAGAATACTCTTTGTAAAGTCGAAGTTGATTCGAAAATTCAGTTTACATCAAAACAATTCTTTTTTTTTCGAAAAGGATAATGAGAATATCTTTTCTCTCAACGTGGTGATTTTTTATTTAAAAAATTATTTCGTTGAAATACTATTCTTAATATTTTAGTCATTCTTATCATGAGTTTGCGTATTCTCACATAAGCCGCAACGAGGCGACACGCACCGCTAGACTTCAAGTACCATCGGCCAGTGAAAAGGGCTCGGGGACTGACGCGCGACAATCTGCGGCACGCGATCTCCGCGGCGGCCGGCAGGGGCTCATCCCCCGAGGTTTGTCATCGGCGACCTTCGCGGTTGCGAGCACCACCTGGCCTCCTCAGCCCGGGGGCAACTTCACAGGCCCGTTTGGCGCGCTTTCGACCACGCAACGACCTCGGCCCGCGGACCGTCCGGCGAGACGCGCGAACGCCAATTCGCGTGGAGCGCTCGGCTCGGCGACTCGTCTTCCATCGCGCCCGCGCTACTACTAGCCGCGTCCGTCACTGATTTCCTGCGATTCCTGTTGGAAAGTTCCCTCACGCGATCGCGAGCGTACGTGTACGCGCGCGTACATGCACGCATGCGTGTGCGGGAGTCCCAGTTCAATGTGTGAGCCTGCCGAACACACGGCTCGGCCCGCGCGCGCCGAGTTCGCCTGCGTGTGCGAGCACCTTTAATATTTTGCGCGGCTCGCGGCCCGGAGTCGGGCGCTTACGTGAGCGGCGTAATTAAACAAAGGATCGGTTTCGGCGACCCAGGAAATCGACCCGCAATTCGTTTTCCTGCCGGCCGGCCGCTTTCGGCCTCGGTTACTGACCCGCGAGTTTGTGTTAATGGGTTAGGTGGCTGGAGCGGCCGGTGCACGCCTCGCTGGCCGCAAATAAGCCGGCTGCCCGAATCGCTCGTTTTGGATCTACGGCGCTTCAGACAACAGCGTTCGTGCTCGCTTTTCGATGATAATGCGTTTCTGGAACGAGTCTTCTGAATGAAAAGTGTTGTTAAATTACTAGTATTTTACTTCGTCATTTCTGTTCATTTTTTGTGCAATTTATGTTTATTGAACTTAGGTGTAAAGAAATGAGCTTCGAGATGTATTAGTCGTTGAATGTTCAAGTGGAATTTTCAGCTACTTGATCCTTAAATTTTTTTTAAATGTATCTTTATATTGCATTGTTTTTGGTATTAAAATCTTTAACAAAATTTTATTATACCTACGAGTGTTCAATTTGACGAAATGTTATCACTTGATAGTACGTTACTAAATTAATTCACTAGTCGACCTGTAACTTCTGTTATAACGTCACAACTATTAAATGAGTATAAAGTTAGCCTTCTAATTCAATTTAATTAGATCAATTCAACGAGTTAAGTGTATAGAAACAAGAGTAATAGGGTTAGAAGAGGATTTTCGTTTTAATCTCATGAGCGCGAACGATATTTTTGGTTTGAAAATTCTTAGTTCAAGTTTGGTCGGATTTATCGAATAATTTTTTGAATTCGTATTAATGTTTTCCAATTATTTATTAATTTTATTTCATGATTGGAATATTTGTATCAAGTTTGATATTATTGTATATCAAGATATAACTCGTTAAAAAAATTTGTACGAGCAAAATTTCTTGATATCCAGGGCAACACGATTAAAATAGTGTAACAGTAACAGGATCCTTTGAGCACACCTACTCTATCTTACTCATTTTTTTAACCATATTACCATCCAACAAACAATGTTTACAACTCGGAGCACTGTTACCCGCCATTCCGTCCGACGAAATGATCAAAATTTATTCGGGATCACGGTTAATCGCCCGATATTATGATTTAGGAAAGTCGTGAGCGTTGAGATAAAGTTCATAAATCTCACTGGTTGATGCTCAGCAGATGGACAGATTAAACGCGAGTCGTTTCTCGGGATCTCGTTACGGAAGGCTGGGTGTTGATAAAAAAATCAACAATAATTGCTTTGAGCTGAGCAGAAGTAAAAACACTATGCAGCGTTATTTGAAACACGGGAAACGCGAGAAGAAAATTGCGTTCCCTTCTGGTGTCTGTTATGTTCATTGTCGCAATTAAAACAGACGTCTTTTAAGAGTCTTTTTTTGTAATATACAAACGATGTGAATGTTCTGCAAAGAATGTTACTTTTTAATGTTTCCCCTTTTTTACAATTTTTTTACATTTTATTTCTACTTTACTTTCCTTCATCACTTGTACTTACTACAATCTGTAACCAGTGTCACAAATTGGTTTTAAAGTATATTTCGTGAACTTTTATTGGTTTGGCGAAATTTATCACTCGAGCACGCTTTTCCTTCTGACGTATATTTACATAAAAGATCTGTCGCTCCCCAAGATTCATAAGCCAACGGCACACATTGGCAAATATGAGTCCGTTGCAGCGCTCCCTCTGTACACACAAATTGAATTACTTTGCTCGACGATCAGATCAGCGGTTACTAAAAGGTAGATAAGGCTCCCCGTTGGCCATCTGTTATCCCGTTAATAAAATCTGTTCTCGTCAGTTTGCACGCTGACCGGTAACGCGTGCGGTGCGCCGCAACTTTCGCGAAGCGAGGTCGTTTTATATTCTGATGAACCCTTTGTCGCAATTCCGAACTATGTCGATTCACGTCAAAATTATGTTTAAATTATTTTTGTTGTTTGATATGTAAATTAAGTTAAGCATGATTATTTTAAGTTTTTTTTAAGTAGGATGAATTATTAAGATAAATCACTAGACAAAGTAAAAGTTTGAAATAAGTTACTTATTGTGCACCTTAAGATGATTCTTCAAACTTTTATTACTGAAATTTTTTTTTTTTTTTTTTTTGTAATAAAACCATTGAATTTAATAATTTTACGAAATGACTATAATTTTCATCGTAGGAAAACATTTTCTATAAAAAAAATTATTGTTTTGGGTAGGAAAAAAAACTAATGTAGGCATAAGGTAATGATAATACAATGATATATTTTTATCAAACCGGGATAAAAACATTGTTTGCTGCTGATACCTATTATCTGAAATTGCTTGGAAAATATACCAGCATTGTTTAGATAGTCATGTATTGTTTGTAATTTCTATTCTAAAGGAGCTTTTTGAATAACGCATTATTACAATCAAATGAGTTGATTTGCAAATTTGATAAAAATTGATATTCGCAGTATCACATCAGAGAATGATCATTGGTAAATTAGAATCGCTCTATTTATTTTATTTCAATTAATAATAATTTAATCCCGTAGGATTAATGTCTTTTTTATGGACGTTTTGGACTTGTTAATTATTGAACAATTAGATAGGAGGATTGAATAAATTAATGAAATGCATTTACTCCTCCCAGCGACTGTGAGAAAGACTTTAATTAATGTTTCATTAATGAAACTTACTGCTGATATTACTTCATACATTCATTAATTAATTTTATTTATAGTTTCATTAAAATTTAAATAACTGCATAAGTAATTTGATAATTTCGGTCAAATCAGCTATTTCAATACTTGAGCCAAATGGCTGACTTAAATCAATAAAACCTCTTCTCTCAGTAAGACAACTCGAAATGAAAAGCGAGGATTCTCACGCCAACCTACACGAAATGGCGAAATCGTAGGCAGGTATAGGATAGACGGACTGTCGGGTAGAAAAGCGAATGCGCCCAAGTCACGTGTCACATACTTGTAAAACATCATCCGGTCGGATTTAGTACGACTCGTCCCTGTACGGGTGTGTACGTATACAAACGAATGCAGGTCTGCGTCGAGCAGGTGCAATGCATATGAAAATATGCTATTTCTCAACACCCACGACTGCTAGCCACGCTTCTTCCTGAACTTGTTCACAATGTCAGTGCGTCAGTAGGTTGTTCTTCCATTTAACAGGTGGCGTGTACCAACAATTTAATCATTGGCAAATTGGTTTTTCATTTCCTTTTTTTAATATATACTTCAATTTTGAAATAAAAATGTAAGATTCTCTGTATAATATTACTTCAGTAAACTCTATAATAATAAATATTTCATACAGAAAAATATCCCGGTAAATTTTGTCGTATAAAAAATGCTACAAATCGTAGACTTGAGTATCGTAAATATAAAAAAAGTACGTATATATATTTAAAGAGCAAATTTACGGTTATTTGCTTTTATTTTTTTATGAATGTTCGCTTTTTCATTTTTTAACATTGCAAAAGTTGATGTTTTACTTTAAAATATTTTTGTTGTGAGAGTGTTTTAAATTTTAACCATCCCTTTTAACGAATTACTTTTAATGTTTTAAAAGTGACTGTGAATACAAAATTTTTTTTTACAATGCAAATGATACATTTCAAAGATTTTTCAAAAGCTGAAATTGCTCTCTGCCATTCCCGCGAGCCGCTTCATTATTTACTTCCTTTTTCATTCACAAGCGGATTGGCATTTTTGAACGAAGCCCCCGTTTGATCATTCACTCATGTAATTAATTGCGAAAAAAACCGCATAAAAACTGTGTAAGGTTTTAACTCACTTGACGAAGGCAATTTCATGCAAGTGCCTCGTTGCCACGACATTTTTATTTATACGGCAATTATCGTAAATTACGATTTTTTTCGGTGACAACGCATTGTTTATTGATTCGCAGCAATTAATTCCTTCGTTTTAGAAATTTATTGAAACACTCGGCACGGTTATAGATATAAACAGAAAACGTTTGATTGAATATCTACTTGCCCGCAATGAATTATACACTGAAATGACGAATCTTACGTTTTCAACAACAATTTCATACATTGCTTTCACTGTAGATCAAGATTGCACGTTAAATGTATAAATATAATTAATATATAAAAAGTGGAGCTAAAAATGATGAAAATAAATTGTGCAGAATTCAACTGAATAGATAATTTTATCTGTGTATAAATTGCGTGTTTAAAGTGCAAACTAGTGCGAAAGCCACTCTGATAAAATAAAAAAAAACGACGTGAAAACACCGTTACTTTTCATATTAAGCGCACATAATTTTGCGTTTAACTGGGCATGGCGTGAGCGATAAGTTAAATCTAAAGGCTTTCCGAAGATGAATTTATGAAATAAACAGAATTTTTTACCGCTCCAATTTTTTTTCTTTTTTCATTACACAGTTAAAAAAATGTCCTTCGCCCTTTGGCACGAAACAACGTCAAAGATAAATCATTCTATTTTATTTGCGCAAATATTTTCTTCGCAGATACTATTTCGGGTGAGAATTAAAGTGCACTAATTACAAGTAAAATATTTGCGAACACATTTAAGTGTTTGCATATTTTTTTATCCTTGGAAACGGGAAAACGGGCTTAATGTAAAAACGTTATTTTCATAATGCGCGCTTCTGTTTTATTACTACAATCGATTTTTAACGGCTATACGTGAATTGAAACGATATTTCGAGCAGGAAGTGCTTTCCTTTTAATATTTTAATACACTTCCACCGTGATGTGGAGTCCTCCATTATATTAATTATCTATTGAATGTCATTAATTATTCCTTTATAATCGCGAGCGAGATGATATTTATCTTTTTGAAGCAATATTTTCATATTCGTGACGTGGAAAAAAAAAGATAAAAAAAGACAAAGGAACAAAATCAATCAATAATAAATGCTGCCAACAATGTCATTGTTATCTTAATTGACGAAAAATAATATGATACGCGAGTGTCGAATCCTTTTATTCTCAAGGCGTTAAGGTTATCAAACAATATAGAATACCTTGTTCCGACGAAACGTAATTTTTATTGCACAGACACTGTTAAAAGTGTCTAAAATAATGGAAAAACATGTAAGAGTTTATCAGCTTTGAAAACTTCTGAAAATAAAATTTTTATAGTTGAATGGTTCATGTATTTTTAAAGATTACAATTTTTTAATACTTCTTCTTCTTCTTCTTTATTCAATGGCACCAAACCTTCTGGTTTATACGGCCAATACCAGAATGTTTTAATACATTTGAATCAATGCAGTTACTTACTCGATGTAAAATAATTAATCGCAAATAGATGAACTTTATCTATCAAATTTATATACATTTAATTTTGGTGGAACAATTAAAAAAATGCAAGCAAGATTGAATGCCTTGAAAAAAGAATGAAACCAGTATAATACATTACAAAATGGCAATTGCATAGTATATAATATTTATCCTATCGAGAGTTTACGTTTCGACGGGACAGGAAAGTCAAAAGGAATGTAAACAAACAGGGTTTTAATGTTGTAATGTGGCAACATTATCCAATACGAAATATAAGTGTACGTCTAATGATATTACACTACACAACATTATCAGTCGAGCTTTATATATTATGTGCGAAAAGTTCCATATGTACATAATATATGAAGAAAACGTTAAAAAAATATGCTTAATCTTGTATTACAAATTACTATTTCATGTTCAATTATGAACGATTAACAAAACAAATTTGCTTTAAATAATTATCACACCAAGTATTTTTGTTGTTACCTTTTGTTGTTTTCCATGATTCATGGGTGTACATTGAAAAAAAGTCCAACTCCTTTCTCTTGCTCTTTATATATTCCACTTAAACAAGCCAATAAAAAAAGTGCAAACAAGCAGAATTCCCCAAAATGGTCTCAACTACTTTGCGCCCATTGACATACATCGTACGTTAATATAACGTTAAACATCTTCCCAAAATATACGTAGTATCTATATCAAATACATGACTGTTTATAAAAAATACATCTCCCATCCGGAGGAAGCAGTGAAAAGAACGCAAGTATAACTCAATGTTCTGAAATCGCAATGGACCCATTGACACAGAAAGCACCCCTTCCCATCTTCAAGTCTGACATCAAACCGAGGTGCACTACAAAAACAAATGTTTCGTTTTTCGAAGTATTTTTGATCGGAGGGAAAAATGATGGTTTCGATTGAGTTTAAGTGTGAGGGACTTTGGTGAAAATCGCCGTTGGATTACGAGACACTTGTTTTTCGAGCGAGGGTGCGCGAGGGAGAAGAAGACAATGGCACGAGCGCGGGAGGACGTTACCTTGGCCATGCTGAGCGGCTGGCGAGGCTCGTGCTGGCGTTGCTTGCTCGCTGCGTTCCGCTCGTAACTCGCGGACGAAAGAAGAGCGTTCGACGCGTGGCGTGAGCGTGTTGTCGCGCGGCGCGTAGTGGCGGTCCCGTAGTCGCGGATTCACAGGTGTTTCCTTGTCGAGCATCGACGTGGCCGACGTTCGCGATGTTGCCGCCGACGTGTATTGATCGGCCGGAGCGTTGATTCGCAAGCCGGTGGCCACCGCGCGGCGGGGCGAAAGTCACACGGAGCAGGCGCCGCGACCGAATCCCCAAGATTCGGCGCGCTCATCTCACGGCCCCGCAGCCGCGACTTTGGAACGCTCGACGATTAACATCGACCGACTACGGCTCGAGGATTGATGTTTACAGAAATGTTTGATGTGTTGCAAAAGTTACAGAACAAACAGGTGATTCTTTTATCGGCAGGCAAACAATTTGCTCATTTTTAGCAATCGCTTGAACAAGAGATTGGTGTGATTCAGTTTGGGATCAATTTTTATTGACGATTGAATTTATTGATTTTACTCATCGATGTTTAGACTTGCACTTAAATAATGAAACTTCCACTAGTTTACTATGTAAATACAGAACTTAATAAATAGTAATTTTTACCATTTAGTAGTAAGTCTTATTATTTTGGATTATGTGTAGAAAATTTTGTTTTTAATTCAGGATCGAAGGAATTGAATAAAAGTAATTTTCTTTTTTTTAGGTTTGACTAATTTTGTATTAATGTTAAATTTTAAATTGCTTACTGGATAGACATTGCTGCATTTTCGAACAGTATTTTATGCGTCTCTATTGTTTGAAATATTGCTTTAGTGAGTAAAAAGTCAATGAATTTCTATTCGCGCTGATTAAGAAAATTTCCATAGAAAATTATGGTGCTTGGCATGGCAAAGCGCAGTGGTGTGTGTAGAAGCAAAAAATTACAGTGCCAGCACCGTGTGATTGTGATTTCAATCTTATTTACCATGCTAACACCGTAAAATTTATGTAATTTCACATGCATTATGCAATTTAACGATTCGTACCATGCAATCGTCACAATATTTTTATTATTCTCATATCGCGACGTTTTACCATGCTTAGAACCATAATTTTTCGTGAAAACTTTATATATTGACTGAATCGTGTTTCATTTATATACTTAACAATAGATCTTTTTCATAATACAATGTAATATAATATTTATTTTCAAAAAATTGCACATTTACAAAAAAAGAAATAAATAAATTTATAAAAAAATTACAAAATGCGTCGTAAATACTAGAAGTAAATTGACTTGCAAAAGATAATTTTACCAACCTATTTAATTATATCAATAACGGTGCTTCTATCATAAAAGTAACTGCTTCCGTTTTAATTCATTCTATTCAACAGGTCGCCTTAAAATTAATTATCCATTTAAATAAATAATCCGACAATTTTTAATATAAAACGAAAAAAAAACATTAATTTATATTCTAAGTTAACAATGGTAAATATTAGCGAACACATTTAAAAAAAATATATAATTTTAAACGCTGCGTTTTCATGTCTATTTCTGACTTGTAAACCACGCCGAGAAATTTCCCAATTATTTATTTGCACGCGCAGTTTCAAACGCGTCGCGTATTTGATGTGTTATGTCGTGCAGCACTTGGCCGTGTCCGGCAAATATTATTCAACAAATCTTAACCGAGGACCCGCTAAGAGGGGACATTGTGGAAAAGGAAAAGTCAAGCTGGATGACTTGAAAAATAAATCAACGCTAACAATAACATTCTAAATATTATTCTATTAATAGTACACTTGTAGAATGAAGGCATTTATTATAATTTGCATTTTCATTTAAATTTTCGCTTCGACATCATGTTTTTTATTTAATTATCTAATTTCCTATTGTCGACAAAGTAACGTTTTCGATACTCATCTCGTCAAAGACCGATCCCTTTCTTCAATCCAATACTTTCGTCAACTACCAACAAGGAACTCTCATATATTTCTTTGTATAAATATTACAAAATACATGATTTTACACGACCGTGGTGTATAGTAAATGATATATAAATATTTCGTTGTCAATCGGATTTAGCGTTTCGCCATTTTTTCCCCTATTCCCTTGTTAGTCTCTTGAGGTCGATTCACGCGACGAATCGAAAACGTTACGATTTACAAATAGTGCACATTAATATCAAAGCATATAGGCCTTTTATTTACAGATACAATCACCAATCGGACGCGAGCACGCGGAACGCCGGTCGTTTGCGAAACCAACAACTATTTCACCCAAACTCGTTCCTTCCATTTACATCCTTCCCCCTCAACACTCAGATTTGTTTACAACAACCAATCGAAATTCGTCGTTCCGCACACTCGCGATGGCTGTTTCTCGAAGGCGGAAGATTCGACCAATTGCCGCGAATCTTTTGTCGGAAATGTAAACAATATTTACTTTCAATAATTATCACATATTTCATTATTTGTCATACAGCGGGAATGTTAATGTAATATTACAATAACATCGTTCCTTCTCTTTCGTTTTTTTCCCCTTTGCATTCTGTGTAAATTTTTACATTTTTATTCATTCAAGTTTATCTTTTTGTTTCAATTGCATTAACCGTTTCAATAATTGTTTCAAATCTGTAGTATGTTAATGGAATCAAGGACGGAAATCGTCATGAATTACACATCGGTCGTTACAAAAATATAATATTAGCCAAACGTTATTGCAATATTACATTGATCCGTTAGAATATGAATTACTTTATAATTATTTGTAATGAAATTCTGACAATGTATGCATTATAATAACTGTTACACAATTGCACATATAGGCATTTTGATTTTGTTCTTTTATTTCTTTTCAACTCGTCGTTTTTTGTTTCATTTGATTGTTTGTGATCCAATTTGCACTGTTCAATTGCGATTCGTAAATTTCGCCCCCTTGTCGGTCGTAGCCAAATTACAGTTTCGGATTCCCGAGTTAACTATACAAACTTACAAAAAGAAAGTACTCATTTTATCATCGCCCGCATCCAGCGATTATCATAAAAACCTTTATACATGCAAAAATAATTTCGCTCCACACGCACTTAAAATCCGCAGTCTTCGAATTTAACAATCAAGTGCTTGGTGAAATTTAATTATTAAATTCAAACATTGAATAAAATCGAATTATGAACACATCTATGTTCATATTTAATCATGTTTATATTTAATCATATAAATCGAATAACTCTACTTTTTATTTACTTTTTTTCTTCGTTTTTTTGGGTCTTTTTTTTCTGCTTTTTCTTCTTCTCTCTCGAAACACTTCTATTACATCAACAGTATCGTACATGTACAACTTTCCTCAATCTAACTATAGAGTATTCATGTAATTACAACTGACCCATGTCGGTTTTGAATTTGTTGCGAGGTCAAACATCGATAAGCCAATAATTGTCGCAGTGGCGGTCTCAAGTACCGCGAGGTCTTTGAACATCAAAAGCTGTTCTTTAAAAGCTTCGCTTTTTTTTCACTTCTCACAATTTTCCATCCACTAATACTTTCAATCCAATCTTACACACACACAAACACACACGCGCGCGCGCGCGCGTATACACACACATACACACACGTTAATTCATTTTGTTTCCATCATTGTTTGCTCTTTAATCTTATCCTGTGCATTGCTGCTTTGCACGTTGGTCAGCTGTGTCGAAAAAGCCAGTTTATTCCACGAATTACGTTATGCCATCCCCCCGCCCCGGATAATGAAGTTATTTAGCTTATTGTACGGAGTATAAAGTAATATGGATACAAAGTAGTAACTTTTTATAAACAGTTCTGTAATCTGTTTTTTTTTTCTTGATTGTTGATACTTGCTAATATGAAATGAATATAAAATTATTTATTTCAAAATAATATGACACAAGAGACTTGGGAAAAAATTAATGTAACTAATTCTAAAGACTTGCCCATACTTTATCTACTTTAATGGACGTCAATGAACAGCAGCAATTAGAAAGTACATAAAAATATAAATATGTATTGTCTCGTTTTTCATAATTCTTACTCGGCATTGAACTTGTCGATTGAACATATAAAAAGTTTTAATATTCGTAAAATTGTATAAACTTTGTCAAATTTGAAGTCATTCCAATATTTTGACTTTGAAAAAAATTTATTTTGAAACCTTAGTTAGTTACTATCTATAATGTAGTTTTTCGTCGCTGTCTCAATTTTAAATTTTGAATACATATTCAGGGACGATTTTCTGAGACCTGATGAAGAGGAACTAAGGCTTCTTTAGTCACGTTTGGAAAATACATTCTATTTATGCAGAAACGTAACTGAGGTAGCAACTGTTTATGACACAACTGGAATAGGAAGAGCAAGAAGTAAATTGTTCAAATCCATCAATCATAACATATGTAATTTATTTTGTCAGTTTTCGCAAAATCAGAGAAAGGAAAAAAGGGATATCTTGAACCTATACTAACAGGCAGCACAATTACTCCCGTAATTATGCTTTTTGATTTTCAAGAATAACTGTAGAAAGAGTTTTAAAATATAAGGAGTATGGGCATTTTTCCTTACATCCAGGCCTTTATAATGCAACCTCTTTAGTCAAAAATACACATTAATTGTAAGACTTGAAGTACTTGAGAAATAGAGTGATTGCGAAAAATGTCTTGTGTTTGATAAATTGCAGAAAAAAACTTTTGTAACACCTTTGTTATAAAAGCAGGCTGGAAGGAGTTCATTGAAATATGCTCTGCAAAGGAAATATTAGTATGGGTACAGTGAGACTTGACTCTCCGATGACGACTCATGAATCATAATTACCAAACAGAAAGAGACAAGCTACTAATTCCATAATTAAATAGATTCAGCGGATTTGTGTCCTGTTTTTTTTTCTTTCTTTTTTTTTTCTTCTTTTATAATACAATTGTGAATGCTTGGGACACTTGGCCAACAAGGATTAATTTTGTTTAAGCTAATTTGATCAATTTAGACTTGGAATCGTCGTAAATTGATGGGAAGAAGTAAACAGAGTGAAATTGAAGAGATGCGAAAATGTAGTCTGACTATTTGCGCCAAACTTTTTGTCACTGAGCTTCTGATCATGCTATTGACAATGATAGGTACATGATTTTGAAATTCATATTCCTTCTAAATAATTAATCGCTTATTCCTTACTCATTTTGCATATAAAGTGCACTTTGATCTTTAAAGCATTGGCATTGTACTGTTAATGGCATAGTCAGTAATGTATTAAGTATCGTATTGACAATTGCTGAGGCAAGTGTGAATTTCAATGTCCCTTTAGTCTTTGTACGAAAACAATAAACGTTTTTTTTTTTTTTTTTTTTTACAAATATTTGGTGTAAATAATAAAAAATACCTACATCTTTGTTAATTTATTCAACGTAGTATATACTTTGTCAATGAATACCAAAGATGTTGTATATGTTGTATAATTTTGCAACTTGACAAAGAATCAGACAAAAAATCCAATTTTCGCCCTTAAGAAATCGGATTTTTCACAATTTACAATTAATAATCAATCGTTTATTTGTTTTCATGAAATGCGCCTCATAAAATATTTAGTCTTTGTCTCTTGAATTGATTCAACTTTCAAAACGTGTTACAAAACGACAACCATTAAAAACGTAAAAAATAGGTAAAAATTGTATCCAATGATACATCGACTTTGAGCAAAGAGTGCACATGAAAACACGTAAAATTGTTAATGAGAAAACAATTATTACATACTAAAAATGTATGTTATAAAACTAAGAGAGTCTAACATAATCTACTAAAAACGATAATTTTGAAAACGAAGATGAAAAAAAAAACTAACTTTATGAACATAACAGTAACGATTTCTTCGCATTTCTCCTAAACCTACTCACTAAAATAAGGATAAAATACATCTAAAGATCTAACTCCGAAGAAAGACTACTTCTCAAAGCATAAAACTAGATTTTTTGTCCGCTAATAGAAATCGCTTTACGAAGAAACAATTAATCTAGACTGTACATTGTCTTCTTCTTTTGTAAAACTTTCGTAAAATCGATGAAATATAATAAAGAAAAATAATTAGAAAAGAAAAAGAAACAAAAAGTAATTTCTTTTTTGACAAACACTTTATATATAACGTATATATATTCACAATATTTGGTAAAATTGCTAAAAAGTTCTTTAATCTTCGCGTTCATAGAATGTTCTCGTCAATGAATGTAAACACTTAGGTGTTAAATTAAGATCAAGTGCGAGAGACACTTGAAAGCATATCGGGTGTGCCAGAAATATTCGACTGCACATTGTACAAGAAAATGGGCCGTCAACAGTTTACCAGCACTTGTTTTTACATTAACGAGCAGGTCGAACCTATGAATCCCAGCAACCAAAAGCATATTAAAATGTACTTGATATTTCGCAAATGAATCTTGTATTTAAATTTAGAGATCTAAGAGTGCAATATTTAACTTCATATTAACACATTGTTTCCTAGTATGTGCGATTTCATAAAATTTCATCAATCAAAGCGTATTAAAAATTTTAATACATTACATCATAATGAATATTACACAATATTTATACTATTTTTGTCTTCATGGGTTGAAAGTAATGTATATTAACATATCACAGATTTAATTTTTTGAACTTTGATTTTAATCTTATTCGTTTCAAACGAAAAATATGATCAAAGTGTTTTAAAATATAAACTTAAGGCTGCTGCGTTATAACAAAAATTCTTCATACTGTCGATCGTGTTTTATTATTCGATGAAAATAATGAAGTTTTATCTTACGTATGGGAGTCATCTGTAGAAAGCTATTTTTTTGCTTCGACAAGATTATATATTTCGATCAACAAGATAATAAAAAGCAATAAAATAGTCCATTAAAATCATGTGTGTGCATGTATGTTCGTTTGCATGTGTGTGCATTTATGTGTGCGTCAAAAATTCAGTTTGTTTATTGAATTTAAAACAAACACGTAAGAATCTCACAAACGGTGTAATTGCCAGAAGCCACTTGCGATATATTTTGTCTTGTGTTTGGATGAAATGTAGTCAATTGTTTGTCTCTTGTTTGCCTTTTGATGATTTTTTTATATAATTTTTTATTTATCTTGTAAAGACGTTGACTTTACGAGACAGAGCTGATCGCGTTGTGAGGTGTGCCCATTTGAGTGAGAACTTTGTCCAACCACTGCAGGGGCCCGTGCAAATGTGCCTCGATCCAACATGGCGTTGACGTCACGTCCTGTCTGTGATACTCAGCACCCCATCCTTTCACAAATGACATTCTAAAAAAACATTACACAGATTTTAACAACTTGTAAAGCTTCTACTACTGCAGAGCATATAATAGGATAACCTCTGATTACCGAGATACCAACAAGACTGACATTCATAAAACGCAAATATCTACAGTTATTTTAACTTGCACTTTACAAACAAAACTCCAAGAGTCGTCTTTTTTTTTTTTTTTTAATCGAAACAACAAATGATAAATAAATAATTATAGTAATAATAATTCAAAAAACATTTATTATTCAAAAGATTTGTTGAAAAAGTGTTTTTTATTAGATAATTTTTGTTCTTTTAAAGTTTTTTCGTCTCTTTTATAATTAAAATCAAAGGGTCAGAAAACGTTACTTAATATATATATATATATGCTCTGCCGTTAACAATAGAATAAATTAATTGATAATTAATAATAATAATATATACATATAATAAAAAAATATAAAAACATGAGAAAAAATACCTAATGGTGCACATTTTGGTTAATTCGTACACTGCCTCAAAGCCATGATTAACGCTTTGTGAGAGCAGTTGCGCGAACTCCTGGTTGTTGAATATTTTGAGCGAGCATCCGGGAGGAATTTTACAGACCGTGCTCGGATGGAAACCATGATGATGGTTGCAGTTACGCGACTGCACAAAAATTGCTGAGTCTGAGAGGCACTCAGCATAGACCTCACCACCGACATAGTACAGGTGGACGCCCTTGCCGATGTGTCGCCTCGTATTCTCTATCGTCGAGTTGCGGTTCACGTTGGACAGTTGCCCGAGACAAAATCGGTCCGAATTGTTGCTCGGGTTTGTAAAACCATCGACGATTATCGAATGCGACTGGCAATGGAACACCTCGCCGACTCGACAGTTGAGCTCGTAGTAGGCGATCGAAGCCCAGTAGAACGGTTCCTGGTAGCAGACGGGCGCGACTTCCGGGGGGCCGGTGTCCATGGGAGGGTCTGGCGCAGGTGATTGGCCATGCTGTGATCCGTCTTCTGGCGGTGAGTACGCAGGCGGTGGGGTTTCCGGCAAGCCATTCGTCCCTACGAAATCAGAATAATCTACAATTTTAATAAGTAAGGAGAAGTAAATTACTGAAGAAACACTTTCTTGGTTAATAGAATAGACTTTTAATAGAGATTTTTTTATTCAACTGGATTTTGTTTCGTTTTGAAGGAACTATAAAACAGAGGAAAATTCTTTTAGATTTTTAAAATTTAAAGTCGATTATTAATTATTTATTTGTATATGATAAGTATAAATTTATACTGCAAAAATAAAGTTTAAATTATAAGTCACAAATAAAATTACTGCATTTTAGATTTAAAAAATCCGAAAGGTGGACATTTCCAGGTAGACATTGAATTTAAAGATATGTTTACAGAGAAGTATTAGGTCCTTAAACATTTTTTGTTGCCAAAAAGTAATTTTACTTTTTTTGCATTGAAGTGCACAGAGAAAATGTTAGACTTGGTTATCAAATTCTCTGAATCTCATATCTTCATCATTTGTTACTTGATATATACTTTTTCTCGTAATATGATCACTAAGTAAGCAGAAATGAGATTTGTAAATTGTTAAAACATTGCTCAACTAAAGATGGAAAAAACATCCATCACAGTTTTTTATAAATTTTCTTCATATCTATTAAATCTAAGCTAAAAAAAGTAACTCAGCTATAATTTTGATTCGGATTTTTGCTAAGTTTAAAGTTTTTCAATTAAGTACTGTCTTTATATTGTTTCCTTTCTTCCATCTGTATGTAAAGATATTTGCAATTTCAATAAACCTGCTTAAGCGAGTGATCAAAAGTCTTCAAAGCTAAAATCTTTCAGAAGACTTTTCTTGAAACTTCTAAATTACTAAAGTTTTTTAATTTCAAATATTTCTGGGTATTTCATATACTCGCTTGAGGTATTTTAAAACTTCATTTCAGTATTTCAAAAAATTTCAAATCCAAATGGTTAGAAGATTATAAGTGAGCAATCAATATTTGATTGAATCCTTTTGCACATCTTCCTTCTCTTTCTCATACATTTTTAATCCATCTATTTGTTTGCCTAGACAAATAATATGAGCATTCTAATAATTACCGTATGGACTTTGTGGATTGGTGTTGGCGCTACCCGGACTGGGTACAGATCCAACGGAGGAGATGGGCGAGGTCGGATTGACGCTGCCCGTGGAACCAGCATTGAATCCGCTAGTGGAATAGGATACATTGTGCGGCATTGTTGGCTCTGGCAGCTGTTGAAATGGAAGCAGGGAATGGCCCGGCGCATACTCCGAATGTCTTGGCACAAGGACGGGTGGCAGCACTGGGCTTTCCACGCGCTTGTAATGGTACGGATTAATGCAGACTTCCTTCTGCTTAGCCGAGAACGGATACTGGCAGAGCTCAAGGGGCTTGAGTTCATGGTGGGATTGCAAATCGGGCCACCGCCAGACCCTGCAGTAAATCACGTGGGGTAGACCTTTGCGATGCGACACCTGTAGTCGGCCATCCAGACTCCGAGGAATTGTTACGCATTTGCTCGGGGATCCTGGATGACTCAAAGCATGCTCTAGATCCTCGATCGCGCCTTTCCGCTTCTTCAACTTCTTCACCAGCGAATCGACCGCCTTCTCCGCCCATTTCTCCTCTTCGTCGCCTTGCTTCCAGCCAAGCAACTTCTTAACGGCTGGGCTCGTGAATGAGAACAAACTATTCAGGGAAGACATTGGTCCAGAACTTGAGGGACCTTCGTCGTCATCCATATTTACCATTTATCTGGAATTATAAATTTGGTCATTAGTTACATGTTTATCATCATCATATTTCCTATTAGCATTTATATTAAGATGTTAAATCAACGTGGTTACTTAGGATATATCAAACAATTCTAATACTCAAACTCTCATAATAAACTTTATAAGGGAGATATTTAGCATCTCAAACTGATATTCTGAAAGAATGTATAGTATGGTAGTAATATGTTGAAAGATATTTCCTGATATCTTATAATACACTTAACATGAGAAGGTAATTTACACTAAAAGTGATGATGAGTTGTGAATTTTGAGATATGCATTGTTCAAGTCAATAACATGTTAACAGATATTAAATCTGAATGATTATTTAGCTTAAAAGTGCTTTTTTATGGCTAGTACAATCTGATTATATTGAAGAATTAATTAATATCGGTTTTATTATACGGTTGTGAAATAACTACGATTCTTATAACTAAAATTGGTATAAACAATTTCTTTTTACTATCACTAGAATATTTTTTTTTTTTTTTTTTATTTAAAGTATATACAATTTTTAATTCATGGATCACAAAACACTAAGAATGTCATTATTGAAATTGTCAAATAAATAAAATACAAAAGAAACAATTAAGATTTTTCACTGGATATAACCAGAAAAACCAACTTACTAAATCAGTTTGTGTTCCTTTTTGTACTTACTATATACTTAAAATCAATGCTCCGATAACATTGAATTTTTACTTGCAATTTTGCAAGCAAAGAGATAATTGAATTAAAACGGCGACTATGAATTTGCTAACTTATCTGACCCACATATATAAGATAATTGAAAATGATAGACAATTAGATGCAACTTAAACGAATGACAGATTTTGACAAAAGAGTATCGTGCGTTAACATTAATATTTTAACTAAAAATTGTACGTAACGAGCCGTCTACTGGATTGTAATTGCAATCTAACATTTTTTCATCAATGCATTACATAATGTTATTCAAATTTATATATTAAATAGTGAAAAAACATATTTGCTTATGTAATGATAAAATTTCAATTAAAATTTTATTTTAGAAACGACCAAAACAAAGTAAAAAATATATTATCAACTCATAATTTTAATCCTTTACTACGTTTATGTGAAATGATTTTTTTTTTTTTTTTACAAAACAAATCACCTTTGAAATTGTTTGCAATAGTCAGAACATTGAAATCTTCTAATTAACTTTTCTAAGAACCGCGTTAATATCAAGTATCAAGCAATCACAATGCCAATAATTATGTAAAATTTTTTACTAGTCACTAATTTTTTTTTTTCTCTTAATAATTAATCAAACGTAATCATTTCAGTGTAATAAATGGAAACTACCTAGTTATGCAGTTTTTAGTACTTTCAACCGTATAATTTTATTTCTAATTTACATAAATTTCTAGAGTGCGATATAATGTCTTAATTTGATAAAATGATATGTGACACTTCTATCTTCATTGATTGCTACTAAATGGACATGAAATTTCACACAAATTTTGTTTCTTTAATCATTTTCACTTGTGAAATTAAATTATTGATCAATATTACAGTCAAAGTTAGCATTAACAATTTTTTAATATTTTCTTAGAAAAAATTTAATCACTTCTTTGATAACGCATTGTAACGAAAAAAAAAAGTTTTTTTTTTTAAAATTCCCAACGTTTAATTAATAATTGAAAATTCAATGTTTCGTACTGGAAAGCAGTACTTTTTATTAAATGGTTTTGCCAAAATAAATTTGCAAACATTGAGACAACCATTTATAAGCATTGTTATTTTATAACATTAACATATCATGTTTAATTGCAATTGCATAACTATTCTATATACCAATAAACATCAATACTTTGCGTGCATAAAAAAATAAAAAAACCAAAAAAGAAAAGAAAACTTGTGCACGCCACGATATTTCATCTTCGGTAGCAGCGCATACGAATGACAGAAAAGGCCGACTTGTATCGCGCCATCCTTTTCTCTTTGATCCATACAAAAAACGAAGAGTTTGAATACCCTGACCAACACTAAACCAACCATGAAATATCAAACACTGTGCAGTTATAGCCAGGTCAATTGCTCGAAGAAGCAGCAACAATAATCCGCAACAATTGTTCAATCAAACAGATGTCATCGTTCACGAATGACTGCAACCGACGAAAATCATTGACAAAAAATGAGCACCGAAACAAGACAAGACTGGCAGCATACACGAGCACAAGCACAGCCAAGGCGATTACGTGTATGAAACGTATGCAGACTCGAGACGCACGCACGCACAACCTTCCATCCGCTCTCTCGAAAAATTGCTGAAAAGAAAGTGAAATGAAGCAAAACAAAAGCGGAACCGACGATCGCAACAAAGAAGCGAGAAAGAAAAGCGAGCCCCACCGCGACCGAGCGGGAGATCCGGGCGGGAAAGGGGTCCGAAAGCATGTACGAAAGCTCGGTCGTGCCTCCAATTGGCGCATTGTTTCGCAATGCCCGTGACAATTCGGGGACTCGATTGCGAACGGCAAAACAAAAAGGAGCACCAACGGGGAAAGGAAATGCGGGGGCAAGGGCGGAGGGGGAGGGGGGGGGGGGGAGGGGGCAGGCGGCGGCGGCGGCGGCGGCTGCGGCGGGAGAGAGGAAGAAAACGAGCCCGGCGCAGAAAATTCCTGACAACCGCAAGGTTGCCCTCCGCCCCCCCCCCCCCCCCCCCCCCCCCCCCCACCCCGCCCCCTCCCCCCCCCCCCAAAAACAACACAGCCACACCGCGGCAAGACGTGGGGTCACGGACAGCGACAACCGACCCCACACAACCCCTCGCCCCCCCCCGCGCGACCCCTGTCTGCCGCCTCCGCGCCCTCGACCTCCGCGCGACACCCAGTACCCACGCCCACATGCTGACCATGACAGCGTCACGGTTTGTTGTTGACG
>JABFOV010000725.1:0-12295 GCA_022817685.1 Aradophagus sp. ZL-2020
CCACGATTATGAAACCAGATAGATGTTTTTTTTTGAAAAATTTGCTATGATTATTTTAATAATTTTAACTTTTTTATTATTGAATGTTTTTTTTTTTTAAATTCTAATTTTTTATAAATTTTTATTTAAATTTTAGTATTTGAAATATTGTGACTTTTTTATTGAAGGAAATTAAAAAAAACACGTGGGCTTAAAATTATTATTTATTTTTAAGTAATTTATAAAAATTAATAAATTGTTAAAAAAAAAAAAAAAAAAAAAAACAACAAAACAAAAAAAATTTAATGGCAAGTTATGTTTAGAATATTCTAAAGCTTTGGATAATATAACTAGCAACTTTACGCCCGATTTCAAGACGATAACTGATACAAAATAATAAAAACCTACTATTAACGATGAACATCCCAAATATATGTTATGCATTTGTATACAATTGCATTTGAAATTTTTGTGTATTTTAATTGAAACTTTCTTGCATTTTAAATTTTATACATTTTTCTTCCTCATTAATTACAAGTTTGCGTTTTACAATTATAATGTAACTTTGATTTTTGAAAATTATAGAATGTATTTTATATTAATATTAATATCAATTATATTAATACCAATACAACTGTATTGCTATCTGTATCAACCAAATCGTTTTTCAAACTATCTGTTAGTTAATTAAATGTATTATTTACCTTCTATTGAATAATACTAATTTCGTTATATCGTCTCACTTATGTTATAGTTATATCAACTTTAATTGAAAATGTAATAGATTTTATTTTCATTGCCTTTTTCGATATGGATGGAAGTATAGTCATAGAATTCAAAAAAAGAAATTCTTGTAGTTTTTACAGTGTTACGATAATTTTAAATGTAATAATTTTATCAAAACAAAAATATTTTCTACTGACATATTCAGTTTCAACCAACATTTTGAGAAGTAATCTTTGATACAAAAAAGCAATTTTTCTCTTGCATAACAAAATTAAGTTTTTGCGAAATTTGAGAAACCACGGTATTCAATAAGAAGGATCCAAGGTTTTTCAAATTTTGCACCACCATGGTAAATCTGGGATGACGAATGATAATGGCATGATAGAGTGAGACGGACCTGTCCCCATCTGCGCTGCCTTCACCATCGCTGCTCGCCGAGCTCGGTTGCCTCCCACTCCTCCCACTGGCAGTGTCTTCTGGCAGAACTTCTTCACTTCTGTGAACTGTAAAGGAGGACTTCCCTTTCTTCCCGAACCCGAGCCGCCGTTTCCGTCCTTCATCGCCCACGTATGTACCACCAACAGACATGTACGTGGCACGTTATGTTTTCATGTTTTTTTTTGTTTGTTAGATTTTTTTCGGTTGTTCGTTTTTGTTTGTCGATTACGCGCGTCGCATGTGTTGTTAGATTGATATTAGAATCGTTCGAGCAGAATGACATTGACATTTTACAAATTGTGATTTCGTATAGTTGGTATTCCGGCCGATTTACGCAGGTGTCGTGATCCCGCGGTCAATCGCCGTTCATGGCAAAAGTCGTGCAGGAAAAGTGCAGATCGATGACGGGCGTGGTTCCAACGACGATAAGTGGTGGAAGAAGATAAAGTATGTGTATGTGTGTGTTTTTTTTCGGTTCGAAGAGATGCGCGGGTTAAGGGGGGAAATGATAAAGAGAAAAAAGAAGAGGATTAGAAAGTGTTCACTGTGATAGCTACTGTTCGGGCTAGCACTTTCGCTGGCGAATTCAAAATTGTGCGCCAAAACGCCGCAGCGGCTTTGAATCACAACGAAAGCACTGGCCCATCTTCTACTGACGCTAATAAAAATAATATCTATAGCTAAAACGTCGTTGACTGTTGTGTCTTGGCAACGTACAGGTGATTGTAGACTACAACTAGTAAACGAAGGTACTAATGCTCTTTCGTTATTGAATTGGATGACAAAAAATGATCGAAAAAAAAGGAGAAAAAAGGTATACTGTTTTAGTTTTTGAAGTACGCTTCACTGTTGCTCGGAAAACGTTATGTTAATTTAGAAAAACAAGTAAAAAGATGTGTTACCTGTCGCCGAGAGTTGACTGGTGCTGTTACTCTTCTTGCCCATGCCAGGTTGATATTGAACTGCGCTCGCACCCCCACTACTGCTCCCGCTCCCGCTTTTACTACCTGGAGAACTTTTCCGCCCCCGACCCGATCTATCCTCCACATGAAGACCCACCGCTGTATCGCTCAAACTACCATCTAATCAACGTAAATCATTAATTTTAATAGCAGGCGTTGGATGATTCGTTCGAATATTCATGTTAAGCTAACTGATTAAACATTTAAGTATATTGAGTTTATGTGTATGAAATGTTTGGAGGTATTAATTGCGTTGGGGCAATACCTGTTGAATGACATTGCTTTGTGTTTGGACAATAAATTTTAATTTGGTCATTTCACAACGTTGCATGAAAATCGCAAAGTAGTACTTCCACATAGTAAGTAATGTAAGTTACAACGATGGTTGCAATGCATTCTTTTTATACGTAATACGAAGTAAGTTAGATTCATTTGAAGGAAGTCAGAAGTTGAATTGATGTTGAGTATTTATTTCACTAATCTACTACGATTATTATCATCTTCAAGATGACAAAATATGTTTCTTATAAAGTGTGACTTAGCATCAGTGGTGCATTTAATACGTAATTCAGTAATGTTCTAAGTTAAATATTCAAGAATATGGTTCAGATTTTCAGCTTCACTCGAAAGGTATACTATTATATAATAAACAAATTGATTATCCTTCTTCTACCATAAAATTGAAAACAAGTGTAAACGAACAGTAAATAAATAGTCTTCCTTCAGTAGAACTTTGTGCAAATGCCGGAAACGGATAAACATTCTCACCGGCTTTTTCGTCCGTGGGTGGTTCGGTGTTGCTGAAGCTCCTGGTGAACTGTCCCCTCTTGGCGTGACCGTTATCGGATAGTTGGTGCCTGGAAGGCTTCTCATAGGAGCCGCTCTGACTGGCGTAATCACTGCTTTCGGGCATAGAGGATGATCGTCGATTATTGCCGTCGTCGTGTGGTCGGTCGTCGTGGTAGTCGTGCGTCGTCGATTGTTTCCGCGAGCGTCGACGCGACGATTCGCCGAAGGTATCGCCGGAAGGCGGCGGTTTCGTGGCAGGGCGATGCGGTTTCGTATGAGTTCGTGATGCAGGGTTTTCATGTTCGACGGTGGCCCGCGGGTTTTTAGCAGTGTCGGAGGTAGCGGTTTGGGAATCAAAGACATTTGAATTAGCGTTAACAGGGCGGGGTGCTCGGTTACGGGGCCTACGTGGATTGGACGGGCCAAATCCGCAGTTCTCGCTGCACTGGCTCTCGCTCTCCATCGAGTACTCGTAGTACTCAAGGGTGTCGCTGATCGCGACGTTCCTCTTACTACTCGGTTGCTGTTGCGGCCTCGGCTGCCTCTCATCGTAGAACTCGAGCTCGCGCGCCTCGGGACAGCTGCTGTTGCGCCGACGGTGCCGCGCCCGGGGCCGCGATGACGCAGCCTCGTGCCGCCCGCGCCGCCTGCTCGCGTACTGTTCCTCTAACTCGCGGCATTCGGGGCAGCTCGTCTTTCGTCGGCCGTAATTGTTATCACGCTCGTAATCGTACCAGTCTCGCCGGGGCCGGTCGTCCTCGTAACCGGATTCAACCCAGACCTCTTCGTAGCTGCTTCTGGTCGCGGGGCTGGGCTCGTCCTGGAAGCCGGCAGCCGGAGCGCTCCGGTCGATCACTGTTTCCACCGATCCAAAATCCTCGTCCGAGTCGAGGAAGAACCGCGCCGGCACTTCTATGGGCTGACGCTGGCCCTCTTGGCTGTAGAGGTCCCGCGATTCCGGGCAACTCATGTTACGCCGGCGTCGCTGCAGTCTTTTACGTCGCTGATATTCCGGCGAATCTAATTCACCGTCCGAAAAAAGAACGGGCGTCGACGAGGCGCGATGGACCGGTCGCCTGCTCTCTGGAAACCCCGTCGCTTCGGCTCCCGGGGTATACGTTGGGTCGTATTTCGATCCGATCGGAACGTTCTCGTAGTAGGCCTCGTAGGGATCTCTTTTTCTACGTCTTCTAGGCGAGGACGACTCGAAGTAGTCGTCGGGGCGATGCGCCGGCCGCTCGTCATAGGTCGTCCTATCGGCGTACTCGTCCGGCGAAAAATAATGAGGAAGAGCATCCTCGTAAGGTTCACTTGCGAATTGAGCGTTTCTGTCCTTCCGTTCGGAAGACATGGTCCTATAATCTAAATACTCGTCGCCGCTGTCAAACAGCTCGTTGTCGTACGACCTTAAATAAGAATAACCTAAATGACTGTCCCGGTAGGGGACATAATTGTCGTCCTCGACGTACCAGTTCTCGTAATAGTTGAAGTCGCCGAGGTACGAGTCCGTGCTTTTAGCACGTCTTCGCGGTAGCCTGGGATATCGTTCCAAGTCTCTGCGGTAGGCGCCATCGTAAAGACCATCTTCCCAGCTGGACGTTCTCCACTTTTTCCGGTCTAAAAATTGTTCGTTCTCGTAGTTGTAAGCGTCGTATTTATCGACCGGTGATAGGAGATCATCGATGCTGCAGTAAATATGTTCTTGCGAATCATACGGATCGTCCCTCAAGATCCTCTGGCCACGTAATCGACGGTGGAAGTTACAGTTGCAAGGTGATTCGCCGTCGTAGTAGCGTCTTCCTAGCGTGAGGTCTTCCGGATCGGAGAGGTAGCCGAAGGCATCGTAATCGGTGTCGAGGGTATCTATCGAGCGCTTGATCGGCGACTCGAAACGCCGGAACTCGGATAAATCAAAATCGAGGTCGGCGCAACGGCGACAACGACGCCTCGACCTCCGGCTTAGATTGTAATCGTAAAAATACCTTGGATCCAAGCCCCTCGTGGACATCTTTATGTTTGCTTGATCCTTGGCTACGTCGCAGATGATCTTGTTCTTGGCCTCGCCGTTCGAATCGTAGTAGGACTTGCTTTGATCCTTGAGCGCAGGAATCCTGTCGCCATACCGGGAATCGCTTATGACTAAATTTTTCTTGAGCTTTTCTCTGGCAGTTCTCAGGCTATCGTCGCTGAATATGTTACTGGAAACAGTCTCGTACTCAAAGCTTTTAGCTTTGCGGGACAGCAGGCTGGAGCTGCTGTCACTTGGGAAGGCCTGGCCGAAGGCGTCGGCGTAATTGCTATAAATGATATCGTCGTCGAAGCTCCGGGCCTTCGGCACCAATGATGAGCGATCCACCTGCGGGCCGCCGTAGGTCCAGTCGATTGGCGGCTCCTTGGCTCGGCGTCTAGTATGAAACAGATGGTGCTGGTGGTGCTGCTGCAATCTTGCGCTTTTGCTTCTGGTACCGTGGTCCTGCCAACTTCGGGACCTCCGGTGCGCGCTGGTCCCGAAGTTACGCGGACAAGCGCCTTGAAACCGGTCGTCCAGATCGACTTCGACAGGCAGGCAGTCCCCGAAGTAGACGCAGTCCGGCGGACGCTTGCCGGCGTTGCGCCCGAGCTGGCTCGGCTTGAGGTATGCCCAAGCCGCATAGTCGCTCGTCCGAGGACTGTAACGCCTCAGCAAGTTCTCGTCGACGGTTTGCGACCTCGTGAAAGATGTGCGCATTTTCTTGTACAGCGATCGTACCACTGCGGACTTGCTCCGTACAAGAGGGTGGGGGCATGGATTGTGCTTGCTCGGGTAGTTCGTAGGTTTGGGATAACTGTTTGGGCATTGGCATTCACTGCAGGGAACCCTAAGTCTGTGCTTGCGCCTAATGCGCCTAAGGGGTGGGGGTATTGGGGATATGACACCGGGTATTAAAACGCTTTTAACTGTCGGTCTGGAAACAATTTTTTATACAGTTGTAGCATTCCTTCGGCAGTTGTCTGACGAGCGCCCATTCTTTTACACTACTTTTCTCATCAACTTTCTCTTTTCATTATGCACATTTTCTTTTCATGACTCTAGCTCGGCTTGATCTCACTTTGGTCGACCGAATGAGTCGTTTTAACGGACAAACAGGCGAACGAGGGCATCATCGACGCGACACGACTCCACGCGCTTACGCGCCATCGCCGACCAATTCGTTCAACCAATGCTACGCCCTTGATCCCTGATTCTTTGAAGAATGGGTCGTTTTCATTCATGATACATTAAATGGACATTGGCGCGGTGCAAGGGAAGTGCGTCTAAAGACAACTATTGTCTAATGGACCACGGTCCGACGAGCTCGCGCACTGGGACCTACGCGCTAGCAAGCAAGTGGGATCAACAGAAATAGTATAGAGAGAAAGGCAGAAAGACAAAAAAAGGAAAGAGATAAGAGAAATAGAGAGAAAGAGAGAGAGTTTGCATCTAGAGGAGATTATTGATCGGCAATGCCCATTTAATTCAGGGATTTTTAGACAAGAGGACGAGCCACTGATCGTTCCATTTTTTCTCGAAGTACGTCGAGCAAATGTGATTATTGGTGGATTAGAAAACGAGTGTTGGAAAACGAGAAATGAGTCCGTTGAGCCGATATGCAACGTTTGCGTTTGCCATTTTGCACCGCTTACGGGAGAACGGTCTTCGTCTCGTGTCGCTGTCAATTACGGTGAGGTGAAGAAAGATAGAGGTGTAAAAGTAAATATAAAGCAAAAAAAAAACTTCGATTATAATGGAACCAACGCAGCCGAACTCATCAACCGAGTCTTTGAATATTAATTATTATTAACAAGTTAATTATTGAAGTCAATCGGTACGTTAATATCGACTTGACGGTATTTTACATATCAAGTTGAAGTGGGTATGATTTGTACTCACATTAGTCCTCTGGAAGCCCTAGGTCTTTCCGACTGTGTGCTGAAGGCACTGCTCGTTACGGAGGCGACGCTCTCCATGTCCGAATCCCCGAAATCGGCCAGAATATCTTTGTCGGGACTGATTCGTTCTCGCCGATATCTGTGCAATCTGTGAGTGTGACTCATTAAAGAGTGATGGTCGTGGCCTATTGACGGTAGGTCTGAATCCGAAAGACCGCTGTAGTGCTTTTCCCACCCTATAAAATATTGAAGTATTATTGTTAAGTATAAATAATGTCTTAGAGTTACATTTTTTTTCTTTTGCCAATTAAGAAATAAAAAATATATGAAATGATAATTTGAATAGATTTTTTTCTAATAGGATAATTTGGGGTGATTTGAATAGAGTACGTTTGTTAATTGAATGTGAATAGTTTTAATTCTTGAGTGCGACATCAGTTACCTCCGGTTCCTGTGCTGCGATACGTCGTGTGGACCTGCCTATTACGATGTTTCATAAAACGCGTTTTTTCGTCAAAGTCATGCATTACTCTGTCTTTGAACACAGCGTGTAAATTAGCCGGTATTTGAGGCAGTTGACGTTTCTTCGGAGAACCCGTGGGAGTTGCGGTTGCTGATTTTGATCCAAACCTACATTATTTTTTCAAAATTAATTCGACTTCTGAGAACGTCAATAAAATTATTTTCAACCGCGCGTATTATGAATTTGTGAATTCAAGTATTTAGAAATTCTTGTCAGAGGAAACCGTGCTGAAATTTGACTTGATTTAAAGTGGAGATTCCCAACAAAATTTTAATTTGATTGAATATAGTTTATTAAAAAACAGGTGACTCGTTTTAAGACTTTTTAAATGCCTGTGACACCAAGGTGTCTTAATTGTCCAGGCGTGTTAGAATAAGAGTTTTCTTTTTACTGTTCAAAAAACTGTAAATTAATATTTCGTTCGTTCTAATTGCTTTACACTTCGGAGTTTGCTAAATTTGCCCTGACATGTATGGTGAAAGAAGCTTATAATTCATCATACCTTGGGCCATAACCATGCGTGTAAGGTATGGACCTGTGGTCCGGCGGCGAAAGAGATCGATGACCCGTAGGGCTTTGCGACCTTCCTCGGTAATGAATGCTCGGCGAGTCCATTGGCGCGGCACTGAGGGACCTGTGACTCAGCAAGGCGCAGCGCGGATCCTCCTGAGAATCGAAAGGAGAGCAAAGTTAGAAGTCCCGGTTGCCTCGGCCAACGGCGCATCCGTATATTAACTGGCGAGCAAGTTGCCGTGCAACTTGTTCATCAGGGGGTGCCTGCCTCGCCGTCGACGGCTTAATTAAAAGGCGACCGCGCGAACTGTATTCAAATGCTGATCTACGGCTTGAGCTTGCATTTCAATACACTTGGCGCCGCGGTGCGGCTGCATGTTTTATCTAGTCAAGCATCGCATGGTGCACTGCCGTTGTCAAGCGTGCAAAAGCAAGTCAATACAGAAACAAAATATAACAACGGAAAATGAAAGTAAAGGAAAAACAAAAAGACAATCGATTCGATTACAAAGGCTTCGAGTCATTCAGTCAACTACTCGAGTCAAACGAAAGGACGTTCGACGAGTCAATGCTTTTCAATATTTCGCCAACCAACGAAACGAGGAGCTTCTCGGGCGACGGCGTTGCTTCGCTTTCGAACGGCTTACTTCCGTTGGCCTCCTCACTCGCGAATCTCGAGGCTCGGTTCAGGCGTTGGCATGACACTGAGGAAATATTGCCGCTGTACCTTTAGTAAGTGCTGATATGCTGACACGGAGGATGGGTGATCCCTGCTTATAAACACGGTCCTTTTTCGACTCTGCGACAACATATCCCTCCTGCTTCGGTGTTCTCCATCGACGCACAGTTCCTTCTCAGGCGGCGGACTGGAATAGTGACTGTATGCGCATAATATTAGTTTTGTTGTGTACTGTTTGTGAATATACATGGCAAAAGTATTTATGAACAGTTAGACAAGTTTCTTCGCGTACTGAATCACTTTTTTTATTCTTCATTCTAAATATTTGCAACTATTAATTGATTTTGATTGAACCACAAGCGACGACGATTTAAATGCATATAAAAGGAAAAATAATGGAACGAATTTTATTTTCATGTTTTTTCATTTTTTTATTTTTGCAAACGCATTTAATATGTAACTTGTTTCAAGTATATCGATAATTGCTTCAATTAAATTGAAAGATTAAAAATATTGTTCCAAGTTAAAAGTTTATCAAATATACTAGCAATTTTCTACTGTCTTGGAAAAGGAATTGTGAGAATGTTAATTCTTTAAATGAATCTAGGATGTATTTACCTGATGTAAAAAAATCATTATATAAAAACGTTGCATTAGAGATAATTAAGGTGACTAGAATTAAAACTTTCTAACGCCAGACAGGTGCACAGGTATTAGTATTAATAGTATGAATTTTTGAGTAAAATTCAACTGCAGTATACAATGTTGGACAACTTTTCATGTTATACAAGTGTTTAAAATTCTTTACTTTCTAGCCCAATGCTGTACATCTGGTCACTTTAGAAACAATGATGAATAATAGCAAGTGACTTAATTAAAAGGAATTTCAATATTTGAAAAGAAAACATACTACATTGCGTAATTAAAAAATGTTTATAAAATAAGAGCGTACAGAAACTTGTAAAGCAGCTTTCTTAGTTCAACTTTGAAAAATATTGTGTAAATGTCTTTTTTAATTTTATTTAATTTTAATATATTTGATGACGTTTAAGTCTTAGGTACCATTATAACATCCATATTTAATTGAAATCTCTCAATTTCCCTCATCCAATTCTCCAACGTAAACAATTATAAGTTTAATCAGTTGCAAATCATCTGAAATTTTGGTGCGCTGGCAAAAAAATGTTAGATCATTTTTATGAAATTTTGTTATTTTCGGCAAAATAAAGTCACCTCGGACAAAATGTACCGAATCTTTCGGTATTCTTTCGATTTATTCTTCAAACCTTTTGAATTTCTCGTATAAAATTCATATCTCCGTAAATGTTCGATACATATTTGCCGAGCGTGTTGCCAAAGTACCGTAATTTATGTAAAATTGATCCAACTTTTTTTTCAGTGCAGAAACTCCAAAGTTAACAGCAACGAAATGAGTTGGCAAAAAATGGCACCAGCTTTATATTTAATACGCTGCTAATCAAGACGAATTTATAGCGATGCCGTGATATGTAATCTAAACGATTTGTGAAATATCTACGGGACCATAATAATTTCACATAATAGACTTTTTACGCCTAGATCATTTTTACGAGTTAAAAGTATAAGCGAGAAGCTATGAATGTACGATGTCCCTCTAATGTTGATTAATTCGTGCAATTTTCGTGAAACTTTGTTTTTTTTTTTTTTTTTATACTTTGAGTTCGTCGGATAACGATCACTTTTAACTGACGAGAAAAATTAAATATTTTGATGCAAGCAGTAAAATGTACAGATAAACAAGATTTACGTCTAGTTTTTGAGAAGACATACAAGCAAAATCACTAACATTTCAATCAAGTTCAATGATTTTTCACTTATTTTATCTGTTTGGTTTACTGTGAAAAAAGTCGTTTACAGAATTACAATATTTCACATTGAAAGTGTTGAATGATAGGATTATCAATACTGTCATACAACATTTGTAGAAATATTGTAAATTTAAAACGATATTTCTCTCAATGTTCATGATACTCGACTTTTCAAATTAAAACAACCAAAATTTTATTATTAATGTACTTATTATCAACAGTTGAAAAAATGGTTGTTTGAAAAAAATTGTTGAAGTTGAATATACGACCGATTCCCTTACTTTGTTATTGACGATTCGTAATTTTGCAAACAACTTTGCAACGACATCGCGTTGAATAATAATTGCGCGATACCGCCAACTAAATCTAGCGAGTGAAGATGCGTGATAGCATGATTAGTAAAGAGTAAATATTAATTGAAATGGCCGTACCGTTTGTAATTTGACGAGAAATTATAAAACCTATAAAAAGTAATAAAATGAGTCACAATTATAAGTGAATGTTTTAGTTTGCGATTGTTGAAGTTCAAATGTTGAATTTAGTAGTAGTAATTTTATGTTTTACAATTTATAATGAGCTTTAAAAAAGTGCGTTGCAAATTTATTACACCAGTAATAGGCATTGTTAAAATATATTGTTTTTATTTTTGCAAATGAAACAGCACGTACATTAACAATATAGAGAAAGAAAAAATAGCGAAAGAAAAATACAAATAGTGGTTGAATATTGATGATAATTTGAAGTCGATTTTTATTTCGAGTTATTTCAAAAGCTATAAAAATTTTGCGCGGCTGATTGAGCGATTTTGACGTTACGACTTCATAAAAGTAACGTGTCATCGAAATGGCATCATTGGAAAAGAAGAAAAGTCAGCTGACAGTCGACGGTATCATATCGGCTTCTCTCATGCTAGCTATGGATTTATCAATGTATCAGCGAAACCTTTTAGGTAAGCCTGTTAGGCGATATTTAACGTTATTAAATATATCAGACAAAATTTGAGAATCGTATTAGAAAATGAAAAATTGAAAATCAACAGTAAACATAATTGTTATTATTAATCACAACATTATTAATTCTGATTAATTACTTTATTATTCCGGAACAAAAATATTTCTTTTTTTTTAATCTACTGATAAAAAAATGACAACGAAAGATGAAAAATAATACAAAGAGAAAATTCAACAAATGTATCATCAATATATCGTTACGTTTACGTGAAATTTTAGCAATTTCAGCGAATTGTTATACAACACAAGAATTCTTTTTGCAACTCCACAATACTTAATTGATAAGACGCGCAACAACAAAAACTTGCATTTTTAGACTGCGTCATTGATACGAAGCCTTATAATTGGAGTGTACGTGCAACCAAATTGAAAGACCTGTAACCTCAATTTGAGAACAATGACCTAAAAATGAATATCGATTTCTTCGAGGCGCACTTTGTTAAAGCTACCTTTTCGTTTTTTTTTTTTTTTTTTTTTTTTTCGCATAACATTTGGAATTGGTAGGTCGTTACGTGTCCCGATGGGACGATAAAAATTGCACGAAAAATTGCACTTCTCGGTCGCGCAGTTTGCATAAAAATTACTAACACCCAAAAGTTGTCAAACAACAAGTTATCTTCATCGAAAATTATCCACTTACTGCAAACGGAATATCAACAACCTTAAGAATACGTGTTCTCGTTCCTAGCAGCTCGATTCTAAATCAAGAGTATTTCTTCTCGCGGCAACGTCAAGCGGAAAATGTATTCACCTCAGGACTATTCTTTTGCCGTTTAGAGGTTTTTGTTCGAAAAGTCGAAAAAAATCGGGAAAAAGGTATTCGATAATAACGTGTCACTAATCGCGCGTGACTTGAAACGCATCGGGTCGTTTTTGCAAAAAGTTGGCGAAAAGTTGTGAGCGATGTATAAAAAAAAAAA
>JABFOV010000725.1:12395-32841 GCA_022817685.1 Aradophagus sp. ZL-2020
AAAAAAAAAAACAAAAAAATATCGCCCCCGACTTGCTGCGGCAATTGTAACACAGTTTGGCGAATAACGATCGGACGCTATCGTTGGAATATTAATTTGAATAAGCGAGTGCAAGAGCGGCTCCGCAACCGGCGGCGGTTGCAGGCCAACTGGCATGTCAATTGGCTTGTTGCCCGGTTTTATAACTCGCTCGGCCCGTGCCCCCCTCCCCCTCCCGCGCCGCCAGTGCCTCGCCCGCGAGTTCTTTTTGGCTCCGGACTGCGTGTGCCGAACGACACGAAAATTTACATTCAATCCCCTCGCAAACTCGCCCGCTTTATGACAATTTCCCCAACAAAATTTGCCATTGTAATCGCTCGCAATAAAACACGTTTCTCTTTTTGTTTTGTTTTTTTTTTTTTCTGTTCTGCTTCGAGTGCATCCATATTCAGAGGGTTGTAAGTAAATTGAAAGTAAATTGTTTATACATAATTAAAATGAGAAGCAAAGAAGGAAGATGTTAATTATTCCGAGTTTAGTTGTACAATTACAAATTTTGTAAACATGCTTACACTGAACTTATACGAAACTTTGTAAAAATACCGTACTTTGTCTTGATTTTTGTTACGAAACGTGTATAATTTTACTTTGATTGTCATTAATTATTTGTGACCTCTGACAATCAGTTGATTTTACATTCCTTTTTTTTTCCAGCGAATTCCTCAATTATTTGGAGACTGATTTAAATGTTTCTAAAAATCTCTGAATAACTAGTAATATTAATGGCTTACTGTACAACAAACTAACGAATTTCCGGTAGAAATACGTGACCGAATTAGAAGCGCGAATAATTAGAATGATTTGACATGACATTTACGTTAAAATCAAAACGTTCGGATTTCGGTATTCGCCTATCGGCCATTCGTAAACTTTATATCGATAATTATCGCATTCCGCGTGACCGCAAACACGTGCGCGGGGAATGCGAGGACTCCTTTCAATGTAAGATACAATGTGCATTAACGTCACGGCGACATAAACTGCATTTCGCTTGGCGTCTATTTCGCGGCGAAATTCATTTGGTTTTTCATCCAATGCGAAAATGATGTATCTGCGTAATCATTGTTCCATTAAACCGCGATCGATAACGTTAATAATTAATTATTCCGTCGAGAGGAATGAAAATGTCGTAAAGCGTCAAAATCTCAAATAACGACCATTTAACGAGGATACGCTTGAAATAGAAATTTGCCGAAAAAAAGGGGGGCGAGAAAACGAAAGAGGAAAAGAAGAAATAGGGAGGAAAGGAGAAGTGATAAAAATTAAAGAACTCACGGATGGAAGAGAAATGAAAGTGGGCGAAGTTGAGAGAATAAAATGTTGAAAACGTGATTATCGAAACATAGTGACCGTTTTTCGAACCCCGACCGAAGTATTGTCGGCGTGTGTTTCGCGAATTTCCACTGATCGATTACCCGTCCGCGTTCGCGAAATCAACATAAAACGCATCCGCAAAGTGTATTACCGAACGTTCCGTTGCTCGTTCCACGACTGACGTGTCTTCGACTGAATGTATGCGCGTAATTCTGGTTTCCTTTACTATATTGTAATATTGATACTGTCTCGCACCAGTGTGTGCGTCTATATATGTCACGTATGTCACATAACCTTATGTGCGCGCGACACATAAAGTTAAGATTCATGTGCGTTGTTTCGCGAAAAATTTGTTTCCAACGAAACATCGACAATTCCGATTTTTCATCAACAAATGGCGAAACTCGCATCGGAATGTTTTCACGCGTTTGAGGAAAATGACGGGTGAACGTTATTTTATAATCGTGTATTTGGGGAAAAAAACTATCTCAACAAAACATTCGGTTATGTCAGCAAAAAATTTGCTGAACCAGCACATTTTTGTTGGGGCAGCATTTATTATTTTCGTTTTGTTTTGTTTAAGATCAAGTTAAAAAAGTATTTGATGATTGAGCTATTAGATGATTCCTTTTAATGCATTAATTGCAAAAGTGATTTTAGTTTTTAATTCATACCTATTGAGAATATGGTATACTACTTTAGAACTATTATTTCGTTCCAAAGCAAAGATTCTTCTGTGTGACTTAGTGCGATCATGTGATTTTTCTATATATTACTCTTTTTGTGTATAATTAAAAAAACAGTTGTTTACATCCTGTCCAATTTACAGTCTAAACTACTTAAAATAGCCGTATGTGTCATTAACTCTTCATTAAATTTTAATTAATCTAAAATATTAATTATCAAACATTGCTCTGTTCTCTTTAACGTTTGACATTTTTTTATAATAATAGACTGTCGGTAATACATTAACGGTAGTTGCATCGAGAGTTATTCTTCAATTAATGCATAAAAGTTCGCTTTTTCTCTCAGTAACACTTGAATCTTTTAAAATTATTGATGATTGTCATATCTATGTTAGACAACATACTTAACCGTATAAAATATTCAATAATCGAGCACTCGTTTCTCGAGAAGTTGCACTTGTGTTGAAACTTAATTTAGAACAATTAATCGATTATTCAAAACTGATGTACCGATAATTTCCTTTCTTTTTCCAGAATGAAACCAAACGGGCCGGCACTTAAGTAGGTCAGAAAAAAACTGGCCAAACGGTCGTTCAGGGATTGATCGCGGTGTCCATTATCGGTGCAAAAGTTAGCCGATTGTTTCGCAGAAAATAAATGCATGCGAAAACTTACCTGGAAGAACTGCCGATACTACTTATGCTCGCGCCATCAGCCGTCCTCCTGTGTTCCCTCGACACATCGTAGTCTGTGATGTCGCACTCCGAAGTATCCGAATCACTTAGTCTAGACGTTGTCGATGGTGGACTCAAGTGACAGTCAGCAGAAGTTATTACGGAATCGTCTCCGCCTTCTTGGTATACACTGAAATGTTTATAAATGTTTAATAGCTAATTAAATGATCGATAAAATTTATAAAATAGTGTGCTGAAAGAAAAAATGACTTATTTACCGATTAAGAAAGGTTCCTCTACCTGGGAATTCATTAAATTGAATTTACTTCATTTGAATTATTCAAAACTGACTTATTCAAAGTAAAATTTTATTAATAATAATCTACATGTTTATAAATTTGAAATAAAGTCTTCGTACATTGACTTCCACCTTTTGTACTAAATTTTTACTTGTTCTTCGCTAACAATGAACTACTTTTGTTAAAATATTTATTTAAACTACAGATTTAATCAAGATGTTGATAACAAAATGTTTTAATAGTATGTCAGTTTGGTTTTCAACTGAATTACAATTTTCCGTTTAGATTTTGTATCCGTTAATGTCTAATTAAAACACGTTTTCCTACATCAAAGTTTATCGATCGAACTTTGTTTTGGAAGGCTTTCATCTTACAGATCAGAACCTAATCTTAATTGACAAAAGTTGACTTGGCAGAATACCAATTCAAATGACGACTTCCAGTCAAACATTATAATGAAATGAGAATTTCGACATTAAAAAAACGTTCATTACTTTGATTCATAAAATCTTACATGACCACTCATAACATTTTATTTGTCGCGCATATATCTTTCCTACTTTTTTTCGATTAAGGTTTTCGGTAAGATAACACTTTGCTCAGAAAAAAATGTCTGCGGACAAAGACAAAAATCCGCATTGACAAGAAAAGATTTATTTTTAATTAGATGGATTAACTTTCGCTCGAAATGTATTCATATTGAGAAAAAAAGAACGTTTATAAGTAAAACATTATACTCTTGAGTTTATACAAATCCAAATACTTATGATATTGTAATTATATTATTCGTGCAATTTTCTCATTAAATACTTTGACGTTTAAATGAAGTAATAAAAAATTAGATTTACGTATACAAATAAAATACGAACCCGACTTGACGATGTTCCTCGTGCGGCATCAAATAATGCCACTCAAGTTCATTGTTAAGAGACGCAGTTCCTAATCCCAAAACGACTTCGCCGAGAAAATTGTTGACACCGTACTTGCCGTAATCCCAAACCGTTATCTCTAGTGCGCGCTGCCTTAACTCCGTGCATCTAATTCCATTATATATAAACGTTTGATCCCAGCGCGGATCATTAGTGTTGGCTAATGTCTTCGTTCGCCTCTTGGACTTGTCACTGTTAACGAGCAGAATTATTCAGCAATTAGTTTCGATTGGCGATTTCAATTTACGAGTCATTTCGTTGGCAGGCCAACCCATCAACCTTTTAATCCCGTCTTCCATATTTTGTACTTCGACTACTTTTTTCATGTTTCATTATCAAGACTTGGGTAATCCGTATTCAGTAAATGAAAAAAGGAGACTGCTAATGGAAGTGGGGAAGTTTGCGGCAATTAAGGGAAATCGCGGTGTTTGGCACCGTCGCCAAATATGAGCGCCGAGCTTTTGGCTCGGCCACAAAACGGCTTCGTCGTCTTTGTTCATCTTAAGACGTTGCCACATGATAACGCGGACATTGTTATAAAACATGCGCTGGAAAAAGTTTTTGCCGTTAAATTTCAGTTAAAGATACTGAACTGGATAATGCAAAAATCGATGTTACTATGTAAAACTAACGTCACACTATAAAATGTGATATCATTGATGCAATATGTAAAGGTGTGATGTTCAATTTACGAGATTGTTTTAATTAAACTTTATTTTTATTTACATTTTTCGATCAATTAATAAAAAAGACAATTTTTTCAAACCACGGAACTTTTTATCAAATGAAACAAAGTTTAATTTTCATAAAACTCTCGGAAACGTTTTTAATTGTATTATTTAATTCTTCCACGGTAATAAATTGTTCTGTTTAATTTCAGCTAGAATGCTGAGTGAAATTTGGTCACATTTTAGTCGACAAAATTCGTATATTCAAACAAGTGGGAAAAAAAGAAAGATTGATTTAAAATGTACAATATACATGACGTGCAATAACATTCGTCCACAGCTGCTTAATTCTTAACTCTGAAATAAGACGGAACGATACGATAAAAATTCACGCCACCTTGATTATGAAAAGTTAATATATTAAAATAAATCCTCGGCCGAGGGCGCCAGTGTGCGGCGACGTGGGACTGAATAATTCAGAAGAAAAAAAAACAAAAAACCGACAAGTCTTTATTGTGCTGCTGTCGGTTTGTGTAAATTTTGTGCAACCTCCACTGCGCACATTTCCTTGGCGCCAAATTCTCAAATTTGGACGCCATCCCAATATAGAAACACTGCGACAATCTGTTCGTCGCCTTCCGGTTTCTATCGATAACTTTCTTAATCATTCATAATAAACGACCTGAGTTTTGAAATTGTAATTACTGTCTTTTCATTTTTTTAAAATTATTTTTTCCAACTAAATAAATTAATAAATAAGTAAATCTAAATAAATAAACTGTCAGTAAAGTTTGCAAAGAAGTTTAAAAACTCGAAATTATAATTAATGTGAGTTCACATATGAAATTACTTCTTAACTTTTCAAACATCGCTACTTATGATAATGATATCGATATTGCGAAACTCGATTTTTTACAAAGAGGTTTTTTCGAATTTATAATGTACATAAGAGGGAAACAATTGGTTTAATAAAAAAGATTAAACCTGTTGATGGCTTGGACTATCAAAATCTCATATTTATCTTATATCTCTATCTTTACACTTATCTTGTACTTATCATTCATACTTTTACTACATTCATCGCATACTTATCTCATATTCAATTTACACGCATTTCATATTTAACACATACTCATCTATCACTCATTAAAAGAAGATATATCTATAGCGTGCATACCTTCTGTCAGGAAGTAGATACAATTTGGCATAGGGGTTTCTCGGTTGACCGTTGCTACTGGGTGAAAGTCCAGTGGCGCATATCAGCGTAACGGCCAGCTGAAGCGCCGCGGGATCGAAGCTCATTTTCACTTGGATGCGGCCACCAACGTTGGTGTTGCCAGTAAACTGTCGGGAGTGCCGCGGCCGGCCTTGCGGCTGCAGCTCCGTCGGGCCTGGCGGTGTCACTAAAATCAACGGTTTCTCTCGCCTCGTGTCGTATGGAGGCTCTCGCTCTGTAAGGATCGTGCCACTCAAACTTATAATCCACGACTGTCGCGCCGATTACACGCACACATAGTTACGATATTGCGCCAAGGTCGGAGAAGCACTGGCCACCGAAAGTATGAATGGAACGATCCAGAGAGGAAGCACCATGTATGACTAAGTTTTCTGTATGTGCAAGAAATCGCCAACAGTTTTTTTTTTAATTTATTTAACGAAATGACGATAACATTTTTTTCAAAATAGCACAAGTAGCACTAGTAAAAATTAATAACGGCGAGGAAATAGTTTCTGACTATACTCGTTATTTAAAGTTTATTTGAAACAGAAAAATAATTATTCGTGAACAATTTTTATAAGTTTAGCTTAGAAAAAAGAATAAATAAATAAAAAATCATTGGAAACTTCTTGCACATGTTTTCCGTACAATCCACGCTATGTATCAAATTTCCGTTTACTTTTTTACCATGTATTTTTGTTTCACTCAAGTTTTGAGATGTTTTCGTAACATTATGTTTTACTTCAAATATCGGTACCTATCTGATACGTTAATTAAAATTTCACAATTCAAAATTATAACAAACCTCAATTCATTGAAAATCCACTGTTAAAGACTCTTGAAAACAATGCACAAAAAGATATTTTATCAACAAGTTATACCTTTTTGATAAAATATTCGATTATTAATTTAAACATTTGTTAATTTGTAAGATAAGAATCCATGTTTCTATATTTGAATATTAGTAAGTTAACTTTATTATACACGTTTCGTTTTTTCCAAAATTCATAAGAATTTAGATTCCTTTTGACTATGACTTGTTTCAATTTATTATGCAGATTGTACAGATCTTCTGGAAAAATTGTGAACAACTGTGGTAACACAATTTTTCGCTACGTGATAATTTGATAAAACAGCGTGAATATGTTGTGAGATGTAAATCTGCAAACACAAAAAAGCTATCATTTTGAAGCATGCACGGTAAATTAAGATATAAAACTTTGTTAGCTTTTCAGTTTTTACTTAAAAATAGCTTGCATTAATGATCACGTATGCACAATAGAAGTTATTAATTATAGGTTTTTCTTTTTTTTTTTATTTAACGTTTTTTGAAAAATGAAAAGAGGACGCACTGCCAAAAAAGCGGATTGTTTCAACACTCAAATAAATAATGATTTAAATTATGCACGATCAAGTATTATGATTTGAAATTTCAACAACTGATTATGTATGCAGTGATGAAGTCAAAAATGCAAAGCATTTGTTTTATGTTTAGAAAAATGTGAAAGTTGCATTTATGCAAATATATCGTCTCTTAAGTTTCTTCAATCTCATATCAATTATAACTTTATATTAAATAAATGTTTTTATCCTTTTTATTATTATTATAATTATTTTTTTTAATATATATGAGAAAAATTTTGAAAAAAGTATGGATTATTTTGACTGAATTCAATTACTCTCATTATAATTTGTCTTTTGTTAATTGCAAAAGCTTTGCAATACAATAATTGTTCTAAATTACATACATTTATTCATACTATAGTAAAAGAACAATTTTTGAGGTAACATCTTTTCAATAAAATACTTTCACTCTAAAAAATCACATTTTTTTCTATCAAAATGAACATTTCAAATAAACTAAAATATCGACGTTGTTCTAAAAGAGGTATTAAAGCGCACAAAATGAAATTTAACCTTCGTTGTGACTTGAAATCAAAAATAGCGTCAAGGCATTTTTATTATCTCTAACGAATTAAAATTATCTTTGCACTAAAATATGAATTTACACTTTTAAAATTTAGATGTCATTAATAATATTTTTTGTTTGCAATTATAATTACATTATGTAATTATATAGTCGAAATGCTGTACAGAAAATTCATAGATTAAGACAATATAAAGTTTTCTGATCTATAAGAAAAGCTTCAATCAGAGACATAACATTTAACCAACTAAACGTCCAATTTTTTTGGTTCGATTCAAATTTCGGCAATGAAAAAGAGTATTCGGAATCATCCACAAATGACATCAGATTCTTTAAAACAAACAAACTTACGCGTAAAACTAACTTACGCGTCCGAAATTCACGTACCATGGACATTTATCAAAACCCCAACTCTCTGGATCAACTTCTCCTTTTGTACCTTTGATACATGATATCATTTGAGGGTAATCACCTTAAGAACCGACTAATGTATTTGTAAAAGCTCAATTTAGTTGAAATTACGCGTAATAAAATAATTGAACAAGACGATGTTTCTGCACGAAGATGAGTATTTCTTCGGGCGCGAGATAGTCCAGGATGACTGCCTCGCGTGTATTCACCTTTGTGGTGGAGTTGGAGCGGAGTCGACGCGATCGATTCGTTCTTATGTCTCCACTGGGCTTGGGTCGCGAGGCGCTTCGACGCGATGGGCGTCGTCGTCGTCGTCATTGACGTCGGGCCACCGTGGGTCGTTGTCGGGAAGTACAAATTTCGCGACACGATCAACTCCACCTGCGGCTCTTGCTTCGATTGCGCGATGATGTCCGCCACCTCCTCATAGTCCTTGCCCTGGAGCGGTATCCTATTCCACTCGATCACCTCATCACCTGACAAAAGTTCCAACGCATTCGTCAGAATTCCCATTCGACTAGTCTAAATTGCAATTTCCAACCTTCACTTACACCTTTCTCGTTGGAAAAATATAATGGAGATGTTTGTCGAGTTTCTGTTTCTATTTTCAAGAATTTTTACTCGCAAGAAATGTTGTTTGTCATTTTCTTTCGCACAAACGTTAAAGCAAAGTTCAAGATTCCTATTGGGAAAATGTGCGAAAATTTGATTTGGAAATTTACTAATCTTGATGCATTATCGGATTATCTCGGAGGCTGTTTGTAAGTGGAAAATTGATTCAGAAGAGTCGGTCTTACCGGGTTTTAGATGTCCGTCAATGTCCGCCGAACTGCCCTTTTTAACTTTCTCGATGACCGCACCGATAGAGCCGTCCTCCAGCAGCTGGCCCCCGACGACCTTCAGCCCAAGTATATTGCCTCCGGTACTGCCGGACTTTCTCAAGATCATGTGACCTGTCATCTTTTGACCATCGCTGCTCACTTGCCAAGGCTAAACAACGGCGAATAATACTTTCACAAGTGCCATTTTCATGCGCCTCGCCACGTAATACAAAACAACTTGGCCGTTCGACGACAAAAGGCCGCGTTTTCTCGTCGACGGCCAAATAGTAGTGCAATAAACAAAATTATATACATTTCTGCACCCGACACAGGATCGAAAGTCAACAAAGAGGTGCGGCTTTTTATGGCCCTTGGGAATTTATGTTCGTTCCTTACTGATAATTAATGATCGGAGATCTTGCGAGAGGTCGAGGGTATTGATTTAGTACGTCGCAAAAGTTATCCAAAAAATCTATTTAAATCGAACAGTCACATACATGGAGGTGAAACCTGTCTTCGTTTTCAGCTGATCAACTTCACAATTTTAATCTTTGTTAAAATTGAAGACAAATTTCTGCGTTTCGTTAATAGTTAAGATCACAGATTTCATACAAATATTGAATATGAGGTAATACATGAAATCCGACGCGTTCTTTCGTGCAAAAGAATTTTATCGAGAACATTTTATTTTATTACAAACGCATTGTCGGTCTTTTGATTGTTTTCAATTCAATATTAAAAAACCGCCGATTAAAAAGCTAGCCAGCCGTGCCAGATCATTGGATTAAAGTTGAAACTAACGCGGAGAAATTTTGCCTCTAAACACCCTCGACCGAGCGTCCGGCGCCGCATCATTTATTTTCAGTAGGTTCAAGCGCAGAAGACGCAGCCAAAGCAAGTAGGTCGCGAAGATGTTGGTTCTCTGTCAAGCTTCACCTTGGAATGAAGATGATAAAACTATTTGGCAATTGAACGAAATGCAGTTTGGCAACTAGCGCGTCATTCGGAAGCTTTGGCGTCGTCTCTCCGGAGGCAGTTGATTGAAATTCAACGAAGATGGACTAATTACACGTTAACGCATGCCGCGAACAATGCGCAAATATGACTTTGATGTTTGGCGCGTCGAAGGCGGCATAAATATGTCGGGGTTGAAGGAGCAGGAAGAAGTATCAGCTACTGAATAACCACTTAAGCTCAGACACAAAGCTCAGACTACGCGTGCAGCAAGGCATTCACAATGTATGCAGGACATGCCAGGCGAAATCCAAGCGTTCTACCGTACACACTTTACATTACAAGCGTCATGCGAGATACGCAGTAGTCATGATCGTTTTGGCCGACGCGCCTGTGATACGACTCGGGTGAATTCGGTTGATCTGTTTCTCTCGAATGGATCTACTTTAGGAACGGGACTGCTTTTGCGATGACTCGCGAATTAACAACGATTGTGATTCTACCTCTGTCTTCCACGGCCCCGGTCAATTTGTTGTTCTCGTCTTTTTCGTTCATGATCCCACCGCGGATGATGACCCTGAGTGTCAGATATTCTGGAATATCCTCGGGATATGTGCGATATTCTCAGAATATCTGCAAATGTCCAGACAAGAAATGCTCCTGGAATATCTCCAGTATATCAGTTTTTTTAGCGATGCTTCAATGGTATTTTGAGGTTATGGTATTTTGTGATATAAGAGAATGTATATGCTCTTAATAAAACAGTTCACTTGAACCAAATCAACAGTTGATTTCAGGCTGTTTCGATTCGACCGTCGTATTCTTCGAGTACATTGAAATTTGTTTGACAAGTTGATTTGAGTTCGCTCCTATACGTTTCTGATTTTCCGCTTCAAGTGACTTATTTTTTAGAGCATAGGGTGATGATACGCTGTAAACAATCCGGTATTAACATTTAATTGCATTATAGGAATAGTAGGAATATGAACTAATTAAATATTCATTTACTTCTTTTCTTCGTCGAATAAATTTCTACTCTTCGTGTTCTTCTTTTAATGCAATCAAATCTTAATACTGGATGATTTGTAGTTTTGAGGACTTGTAAACAATAATCAGGAATTTATATTCGGCTTTGGATTCGTTTTCGGACACTTCGCACTTGTCTTTTACATTTTTTTTTCTTCCATAACATTATCCAAGCATTTCAGTTGATACACTTATTTGGTTAAACAAAGTATTTAAAATTGGATCGCATACGATATTATGTAGACTTGTATCACTTACACTTTTAATTTTTGACATTATATTAATAAGACCTGTATTGTACATTTGTTTAATTTAACAATAAAATGCGAGTGACTCTTTTGACTTTGCTTTTCGTTGACTTCCGCGTAACATGTATAAACTTATGTATAATCTTGACTGAACTTGTACGTACGTTTAATTAGGTTACATGCAATTTCAAGCGATTTCACAAATCTGAGGACTTAATCAATATATACATGTGTGTACGTATATATGTATATTACATATATATGTCATATATATGTCCATGTCCAAATATAGAGTTTCAGTACAGCGAGTTTTGTCAATGCATCCTGGTATACGTAAAAAAGTTATCAGTTCACTTACTAGTTACTATTATTATTATTATTATTATTGTAACTTCATATTAATATCAATATTTAATTTATTACATAAACGTAAGGAGTAATACACGCAAAGAAACATAAATGTTGATTTTATTGTATAGGTTTTGTTAAAGGCACTTAGATAAATCTACAGAATCATTTGGTCGGGAACCACAAGTATCTTATGCTAAATAGTATAATACACGTAAATGATGGTAATTTTGGTTGTTTTAAATTCATTTGTAGAAGAAACAAATGTTTGAGAAAATTATTTAACATTTTAACAAAATTGCACAATTTGGGAAAATTTATAAAGAAATGAAATTTCCAGGTTGATATTATACATACATTGTTGAATTTATTAAATTATAAAGTTTAATAAACAACGCTCACATTACTTTATAGAAAAAAATTTTTTTTTTATGAAACTGAAATAAAAATGTTCTTTGCGTGTATCAGTTGTGATTACATACTTACAATTAAATTACTGCAAACATGTAAAACTTTGGAATTAAAAAATAAAACGGCTGAGACAGAAAATCAAATCCGAAACCGAAACAATTCCTCTTAAATATACTCGTTGATCGTGAATAAAACTGATGTATATTTTATTGATGTGAGAAACGTTTGCTTCTCTTAAGTGGAAAGACATGAATATTTGAATAAGTGAATGATGAATGAATGAAAAAATAAAGTGATACGTCTTGAAATTTGATTTCAATTGAAACGAACGAAATGATCAACGAGAAAATTTAATGATTTGATGAATCCAAAATTAATTTAAAAATGACAACCAAGTATACATTATTACGATAAACGTAGAGAAAAATTATCACAATATTACAATCATAAATAAGTAATGAATCAATGGCCTTTGCTGAAAGAAAATCATCATTATAAAGAACATAATATAAATAAATTCAATGAAATTCAGTGACCAGAATCCGCGGTGAATACATTTTTGTAAAGTTTTATAATTTTTTGATTATAAAACTCTACTATTCGTTTTAATTAAATAGATTATATCAATAATTTCATATAATTTAAGATATTTAAATAGTACTATCCCGTATTTCATGTTCACTACAAAATTAACTTATTATCCTGAATAACATTTATATTTATTCTATCGGTTATTATTATTATTTTATGATTATTATTATTATTATTATTATTATTGTCGATATTAAATTATTATTATTATATTATTGTGATTCAAGCTTTCAAACTAATTTCAACTTTTCAAAGAGAACGAATTTTGACACGGAGATTATACTTTTCAACAGCCAGGCTGAATAAACGCCAGCTGAAAATCTCGTAACAAATCGTGTCATTGAAATGCAATAGCACTTTCCCCGTCATTTGAAATGCATCAGAGATTCTCAGCGCGAGGTATTTGATGTAAGGTCAATCGATCATTCAAACAATAATTCCCGGGAGAATATTTGGTGGTAAGAATTATTGGTGGTACGTAAGAACTATTGGTGGCTTATTAAGGAATTTGTTATTCAGGTTATACAGTGAAGAACTTTTTAAAACCAATTATTTCGGGCTCAAATTTTTACACCGTTGGGATGAATGATTCACAGTTGTTCTAATTCACGTTGGATGCAACGAAATCGAATGCAAAAAAATGACAAATTGATAAATGGTCGAAGAAATGTCAAATCGTTATTTATAATGACCGAGAAACAACAATTGATTGATTCAACAAAATCATACGTTTAAATAATTTAAGTTACACTTTCTAAATCTCTTGCGTAAACAATTATTCTTTTTTTATCTATTCAATTCAGTAATAATCATTGAATTAAATTGATTTGGAAATATTAGTTTGGTAAAATATTAGTTTTGTAATTTGATTGATTCAACCTGAATTTTTTCGCCGTACCCACATACTAATTGTTGTCTGGATGAAAATGCGATTGTGAAATTTGTGGCAGTATGGACGTTGTATATAACTATTCATAATTTGTGAGTTTCATTGAATTGAGAAAAATCTGTTTATATTCTTCGTTCACCCCTGCTTAATGACAGATCAAATAGCCGCAGTTTAATAACATGATCTCATTTGATCAAACGTGAATGCCGTTAACAGGTGCTTATAAATGTTGACGGTGCAGTAAAAGTTATGGCTCTAATAAAGATTGCAGTCAAACAGTCTAGCTGGTTGATTTGCTTCAAGCAGCTTGTCTGGCCATTGCCGAAATACTTGCGTAAAAATCTTATGTTTGTTTAAAAATAAGCGACATTTCATATTTTGAAGCCTACGCTTGACAAATGTATTGGGTAAAAAACATTGTGCATTTTTTTCTCTCGGTTACGCGAGTTAAGAAATCCTTATTCTTTGCGACAAAGAATATCAAGATGACATTGAAATTATCGAAAAATCAAAATTAAAGAAAATTGATTTTGGAAGATTAAGTACAAGAGTAGTTTTTTTTTTTTAGGAACGACCCCTTAATTTCATTGCCGATTCTCAATGCAGAAAACTTAATCTTGTCGTAAATCACCAATCAAAAATCAAAAAGTATTCAACGCGAATCAAGATATTGCGTTTCGAATTCGGCTAGAGCTAATTTTTGCATTGTGCTGGAACAGACAAAAACAATGAAATCACACGGAAAACGGAATTAAGAAAATGATGGTTGGTGACAAAGAAAGAACGTAAACAAGGAAGAAGCGCAAGAAAACAAAAGCGAGAAGAACAAAGATAAACGGACGGACAAAAGGTGAGTCGGAAAAAGTGACCGGCCAAAAACAATGGGGGTGAAAAAACGTGTGACGAAATTTGTTTTTTACCCAAACATTAGAGGCATCGACTGGTCGGTCCTAGCAGCTACATCAATACCTCCCGACATTACGCGATCGACAACACTATATACGTATTCTACTGTACAGAATCACGCTCAAATGACTGCAATTACGGCCGAAAGAGTGATCCCCCTCTGGGCGGGGATGCGCTCGTGAATCGTTTCGTGTCGCATGATAGCGTATTTGCTAAATGCGTTATTGCTGTCAGGTAACTGGGCTTAAACTTTGCCAATGAAACTTCTGCGCTCGACGGGATCCTGAGTCAATATTTATTCACCAACGAAAGTCACGCAACGTGGTGATAAAAAAAAAAGAAGTGCAAAAAAACGAAATAAAGAAAGAAGGTACCAACTGACCGATGACGAACGATTGTTATTATCACTTTTGAAAGTCGAAGGTTGATTTAAATGTGGACTTACGTTTCCAAAAGGTTAGAACCAAATTTTGGCGCAAAGTTGAGATTATGCCAACACAAGCATTGATGTAGTTTGCAAAAAATGAAATACGAATTTTTCGACGCGTTTGCACCATTCGATGCAACGATTCGATAATAATTTTCTCGGCGAAGATTGTCATAAATTAATATATATAAGAAATTAATTTATTATTATTGTAAATTATTTATTATAAATATTATTTATTGTAAATACGATTTTTGATCGCAGATATCTTTAATTTGCGTAATTTACAAATTATCAGTCGAATTGTTTGCTCGAGCGCAAAAACAACGTGGAACTCTGACAACGTAATAATTGAAGGACCGAAAATCCGTGCACCCTTTCCTTCGTTAATTATAATTTCAAGCACTTGCAGCTGCTAGAGTCCCGCAGCGAAATTTCGAGGAATTAACGATCGACTTCGCAAACGCCAATGAATTTGCGTCGGTTAAAAATGAACGTCTCGTGCGATTTCGGTGGCGTTTGAAAATCACGACTTTTGTCAAAATTATTCAACGTATTAATAAGCGCGATAAATATTCATGGCGGTCATCAACGTTTTTTTAATTTTACAGATAACATTCATTCGCCAGTGACTTTCGTTGCTGAACTATTAACAACGTTAAGGATCGAGTCTACGCTTAGAAAGTATTGATGAGACAATCTACTCGTTTAATCCATCGATTCGAATTGGATGAACTCAAATGACAAATGGATTTCCTAAAATATCAAAAGCGAAAGGCTTAGTCCTTACCCAAGAAGAAACTGAATCTCTATCAGAAATGGCACAACAACGTAGAGAAATGAAAATAATTTTGGGATTGGACAATTTCCTTTCGTGGTTGGAAATTGCCGCCAATCATGTGTTTCAATATGTTCATTGTATGATTTCTAATAGGAATCGGACATGCTCTGTCGATGATGTGGATTTGGTTAGAATTTCTAATAAGCTTAAGCATTCTTGTTCATTGGTATAAAAGTGAATGAAATTTGAATCTTCTTGAAACTAATCAGAGACCAAACAGATTTTTAAGAATATCTGGGTTTACGAATCTGACCTCAAGTAGGTTAATACTTCTTACCATAGGATATGATATTAAGATTATATCAAAATCGAGTCTGACCGTCTGAAGATCATACCAAAGTTGAGTAAAGACCTACTTTTTAATAATAAAACGAAATATCAAAATTTAACTACGATTGTAAACAGCTTCTACACCATAAAGATTATCATAACAAGTATTTAAAATACTATCGTAGTAAGTTAAAATTTAGATATTCATGACAGTTGATTTAATAAAAATATTTGATTCAATTATATCGTCTTCTAGATGGAAAGTTACACGTTCATACCGACCATGGCATAATTTACTCGATCATTTCCTGGTCTGATAAGATAAATTCCACATCACGACCATACGCGAGTCCGTAATTTATACTTGGATTGGACAAAGCATTGGTTCAACAGCTTCTAGCGATAAAGGGACAAATCAATTAATTCAAAGTAATACATCTGCTATGTACCGGTATGTACATATTTTAGTGCTGACCGGATGAGACGGTTTGGATATATTTACATGATTTCAAATCATACGTATTCGTATACCATATATATACACACACAGAAACGTGGACTTCAAAATTGATATTTGAGGAAAACATCCAACGGATTAGACGATATTGGCAAAAGTGAAAAAAATTGGCAATTGGTAGATTGGCTCATGGTGGCCCGGAAATGATTATTGCATGTAAAACGGTCCGATCGGCCCGTACCTTGGGCAGGTCGTCCCTGTTGCTGTCTTCACTGCTCGTGAAGGTACTAGACGTGTCTATGCCGGAGTCTTTGGTAGCGCTGTCTTGGCTGCTACCCTGTCGATCGGCCTCCCAAGACCAATCCTCTTGAGAGTCGTCGACATTGGTCCCGCCGTGAAATCGCACTGTCTTTTTCCCCCTTCTTTCGGTGAACCTGCCACCAGGCATACCTTGTTCAGCAATGCGTTCATTAAAGCTTTTTAGAGGACCATCCGTTAAATGCAAACAATTGCCGAATCGTCCTCTAAAACAGACCTTTCTTTCTTCTAACGTTTGCTTCAGTCTGCGGAAACTTTCTTAATTTTTTTTTTCTGAAATCTTTCGACAGACGGTTGCAGTTTTCGGAGACGCGTGAACCATTAATTTTCCAACGAATTCCGACCACGTAAACTTCGAATGCCTTAAATAATTTTAATTGAAAAAAGTTTTTAGGGTTAATAAATTTATTGTTGCAAGTAGTTTACGAACAAATTAATGAATAAAAAAGAAACTTTATATTCTTTTTTTTTTGTTTCTCAATGATATTATGTAGATTCGCGGAAATTGATGGTAAACGTCTCTGAAATATTGAAAACACACCTCCTACTATCGGCACGCCATTCGTCGGCGCTTCGTCGGAAGCTCCTTTTCACGAGGTTACCGGTCTCCTTTCGCGGTTCCCGTGCTGGAAGATGACCATTATATTCGCCGGTCACCGAGTCGGTTACGCGATGTCCGTTGTAGGCACCGAGCCTATCCACCCCGCTGCTTATCAATACTGCATCGTCGCTGTGATGTACGCACCCTTTCCCTACAGTAGATCCAAACTTCCCAGTTTTAAACACATCGACTATGACATTTTTCAATATATTTACCTTTACTTATCACTATTATCATCTTTTTTTTTTTTTTTGGTTTAAAATAAAACATTGCACAGGGGGAAAAATGTTATTGGAATAAGAATAAATTCATTAGGACGCGAAATGTTGAGAAAAGAACTTTCAATTTTCATCTAATCTTGAAACGTACTTGATTTAATAATGAATGTTTACAATCGAACATTTGTTGTTACGTGGTTTTAATTATATTTTTTATAATTACTATAATCAATTCATATTTGCCCCTATGCATTATTGGTTATTTTCAAGTCATTTTATCACACTTTTCAATGCAGTTAAAGTATTGATAAAAACAGTTTATAAATTGTTCTTCAGAATTTCAACAATTGAAAATTGTTGGATTTTTTTCTTTGATTTAAATTTAAAATTAAAATTTAAATTTAAAAATGAATTTTTGTTTAACGTTAATACGAATCAATTAAGATATTTATTATCGACAGCATTTAGTACTTAATATTATCATTCCTTACACTTTTCTTTCTTCTATTTTTCTACCCGACACCTTCGTGTTCACTTATTCACATTCGATCTTACAACTCCATGTCAATTTCATGTAATTCCTTCATTACATATGTTAAGTAATGCAGCGTGGATGCTGTAGCTCGTAGCGTGTGAGTATACGTGTATATAAGTGTGCGGAGGTGAAAGATACCTCATGTTTAAAAGATAAAAGTCCGTATTATGTGCAAAGTAGTTTGAATTTTCTTTGGAATTGTCACCCCACTAAAATTACCAGGAAGAATAACGAGGCGAAATATCGTCATCGATTGAAATAGTAATGGTATGATTGGTAAATATCGGCATGTTTATAAGTATTTACAAAATTGATAGGGACGTTACTGCAATAAATGAAGGACCTGTATTGAAGGAATAAAAAGAATTTCGGTTAAAACTTCGTTCATGATCGTAAACGTCGTAGACGTTAAATAGACGTTCAGTTGATGTTCAAAATGTCAATCGAACGTTTATTTGACGTCTTTAAATACCAAATGAACTTTTGTTCAACGATTAAAAGTTCGTTTACATATATTTAATTGACAGTTAATTTAGCCTTTATTTAAACTGTTTGAACGATTCGCGTTCTGTATAAATGTTGGTAATTTGATGTTTTTATGCCATGTCGCAATACATTTATAGTTACAATATGTTGCGAGTAAAGACAGGAAAGTAAAGATAGAGAAATAGATGGAGGGAAAAAGAAAGAACATACTTATTTAAAGTATCGCAAACGTTGGAAACGATAGTCGCAAAGTCAAGTCAGAGGTACAGAATGTGCTTGAAACTTTGACAATTCATAAGCCATTAAGATTCCAACGTAAGTGAGACACATTTAAGAAAATGAACAAAACCAAAGTGTGTCGGCGTAGCAGACAGTAAAACACTGAAAAGAAAGAGTTTTTGATGGTGTATAAAGACAACACATAGTAACGGTCACTTGTTTGCATTCAGCCGACGTCAGTCTCAGATTTCTACAACGGCGTAATTTTGTTAAAGAGGTGCAACAGTGAAAGTAAGAGAGTCGAAACTGAGAAATTAGTTTCAAATGATCGAATTGATTTGCATTAAGAATGTAAAGGCAAAACAATTTTCAGTCAACTGATTTTACAAAGATTAATTCGAAAATTGGTGGAGAATTAGGAAACCATTTTCTCAGAGTCTCGTGCACTTAATCCGACGTCATATTTGCAAACATCGCACCATTGACAACGCTGTCATTGCCGTCGATCGGTTCGTTTGCGAATCTTCGCGATCATTTTTGCTGATAAAAGATTTTAAATCGGGGAGCAAATTGCTGTTTTCATCCGACAGACGGTACGTAGTGCTTTTTGTCGCGTAAATCCGATCGCACTGATTACCGAGGAAAAAATTCGAACGCGCGAGTGATATTGAAAAAAAGCTTTTTTCTTTCGACCGAAAAAAGGGAAAAAATTGTAGCTTAAATGCGAACATACTAAATACGAAGAACGTAATTACAGATAAGTTGGACGTGATTTTTGCAAAGTCTACTGAATCTGATAAAAGTTCGTCAAATTCGCAAAAGTACCACGCGAGTTTTGTCATGTCGCGTTCGGTTAGATGTCACCTCGCCCGGGTCATTTCTAATTAATTCTACAGTTAAGACTTCTATAGTTATTTAATTAAGTCTTCTAAAGTTAGGTTTCCCTCTAATTAGGTCACATGTATTTAGTAGAGCAGCCGTATGCCAAAAGAAACAATTTATCTTTATTTTATTTTATAGATTCGTTTTTCAAAATTAACTTGTCAGCGGCTTAAAATTCGCGAAAGCTACTTTTGTATTTGAAAGTGACGAACCAATTTTAATTTTCATCTAGGTATTGATCTGGGTAGAAAGGAGAGAAGACTGTTTCTATGCATACCGCAGAATTTTAGTTTTTTTGCTTAGTTTTTTGTTAAGAAAACTATTTTGTTCGTGGAATTTCTAAATTTTCTTTTGAACGGCAAGTTATTTAAAAAATAAATATTCACTAAATAATTTTCAATTTGATTATGATGATCTACCAAATTAGCTAACTTTAAAATTTTTGTAATAATCTTGTATATTCCGAAAAACTTCTCAAATTTTGAATACATCTTCGCAACAATGTTAAAGTAATTCAGAAACATCCCGAAATTATGAAACGAATTAATTTCCTGTACAATAAAGTATTGCCAATAAAAAGCAACGAATAAGAACCAAAAATGTTTATACTAACAAAAATATTGCATTTTCAGAACAATATTTGTCACATCTTGTACTTTTGAAAAGCTAGTAATTCTTAAGAGATCTGTTATCTCTATAAATTTAGTTTTACGTTCAATAAACAAATTTTGATTTTTTTTTCTTTTTCGGCGATCGTTTTCTGGATTGGCTAGATAGAAATGACCAGATTGTTTTCTAGAATCGAACCAAGATTACGAGCAAAATGCACTGC
>JABFOV010000726.1:0-32798 GCA_022817685.1 Aradophagus sp. ZL-2020
ATATATATGTACATACATATCGAATTAACTATCATTATTTACATTGCATCAATTGGAATTCATTTTTAGAGAACTTAATTATACATATTAAGATATTATTAATCAATTATTACAAATTATATTATTCTAAACAAATTGTTATGTTGAAAAATAGCTTATCTACAGAAATGTTCTTTCTGATCATAATTATACATTGAATATATATTAAAATAATCAAATTACATAATTTTCATATATAAATAACTGAAATTACCATAGAAACAGTCATAAATAATTAGGAATTTAATGAATATATGTATGTCCGTATGACAAAATGAAATGAAAAAGTTGTAAATATAAGATGAGATTAGAAAGAAGGAGGACAAAGTTTTGTGTAACCTTTAAGTTGAATTAATTCCGAAGATAATTTTTTTTTATACTAGTTTATACATCTTTAAAAGTGTACTAAAAAAATTACCATTTTTTTAAAAGGAAAAAGAATTGAAATATTTATTAAAAAATGTAAACCGGGAAGTAAGTTATTTTATTTACTTATTTATTTATTTATTTATTTATTTATGTACAAATAAGAACAGGCAATCACCCAATTTAAAAAATAAAAGTATGATACATGAGTGGATCAGTTTAGTATTTTGTAATTATTTACTCATAAATTAAGTTAATTAATCACATTAATTAATATACAATTCAAACAAGTAATATACAAAATAAATTATCAGATTTTTTTTTAATAAAACTGATGTTTCTATTTTGCAATTATTATAGTTTAATGTCTTTCTTTTACAGTGTGATGTGTAATGAGTGAAAAGCAAGGCACACCTACAGCACCACCCCTAAATGGGGGTGGAGGTAATAATGGAAGTAGCAATGGAGGAACACCTCAACAAACTGTCAGTTTGCAACAGGTTTTTGCCAATGCCCAAAGTCTCAATGTTCTCACAACTGGCGGTGGACAACAATTTGTTATCACTTCCCAAGTACCCGGTCTTACTCAGGTTAGTATTTGCAAATAAGTATTTGTAACGAATTCAGGAAAAAAAAAACCATTTTCCTATGTATATCTTGTATAACGAATATATATCATAATTCGCCATCTTGTACTTGTTAAAGAAACATACAAATAAAATAGCTAAACTTTGCAATTTTCAACTGATTTCAATGATTGTTTTATCCTCTTAATTCAATACAATTTTTTAAGTATTATTGTAAATGCAATTATTTACAAATTATATCGTGCTATAATTCTGAAATTTATTACTGAAATTAAAATTTTTACTCCAACTCCATTGAAACGCATGATGCTACTTTACCGAACCTGAAAAATGGCGTCGTCCACTTCTTGCTGTAATCGAGGCATTTGTCTGATTTTGCGAGAAATGCCTCAAAAATTGTCCCTAAAATTCCAATCAATCAGCTAACTCCCATAAACTTTGGCAGGTGTTACCGAGCGGCGCGACGACGAGCGCCTCGTTGCAGCAGCTGGGAGTTACGCGGATCGTGAACATCAGTAACTCATCACCGCGAGTAAGCGTGGTGGCAATGCCGGGTGCTAGTAACACGACGATCGCATCGCCCTCTCGGCAAACGCCGACCAAGGTCGTGTTGACGACTTCGCCAAAGCTTGTGCGCACGACGATTGGCAGTATGTTTGTCACGCCGCCGAGCCAATCGCCACCTGCGCGCAAGCGACTTAAATTGTCGGATGGTGGGGAGAAGGCTACGTCTCCAGAAACGGCTGACACCAGCGCTGGCTACCGGCGCTGGATAATCGAGCATAAGGCCAAGCGTATGCGCACCATCCGCGATAAATATGCCGAGAACGCCGCCGAGCTCTTCTTCCTTTACGCTGGCGGTAACATGATGGACTACCATGCGTGGAAGAAGCGTCCGCCGACGTCCGAATACCTTCACTTCTTACGCCAACACCGCCTGGACCCCGAAGACGACGACGAAGATCTCACCGCGTCGGCCGGCGCCCCCGTGTCGGTCGTGGCACCACCACCCGCAGTCAATTCAACGGTCGCTGTGCAGAACAACGCCGAACCTGTGACTAGCTCGCCCGTTACCCTGGCGCCCTCTACCGTGCCAGCGGCTGTCACACAAACTATTCAACAAGGTGAATTTTATCATTGGATTGTGACATTCTTTTTTTTTTTACAAATTGTCTACAGAGAAAAGTTTTTCAAGCGCAATGAAAATTTAATTGGATCAACTGGAGAAAAGTTGAACCAATTCAGAAATATCTATCTGAAAACTAAATTGTATTTTAAGTCTTTCTCATTGTTTCACTCTTACTATAGATTCAGCCACACAAGTCTTTTATACCACAAGACTTCTGTTTGTTCATTTATTTGTCCCATTTTTTTGTACACTTCTTTATTCATTTTTTCATTTTTGTTAATAGTGAGGTTTAAAAATCATCAAGTGGGTGTTAAAAACATTTTACTTGATATTGCTTATTCATACACAAGCTTTATTCTATTAATCTTTTTGGCTTATAAGAAAATGTATACACACGTTAGGAGTTTTCTTTAGCTTCAACTTAAGAGAACGGTCCAATTTATTGTCGCTCCCCCTTTTTTTTACACAAGACGTAAAATCAACAACAATTGTATTTACTTATTAGCAAGTCTTGGAATTTCGTTTGCTTGATTATGGACTTTTTTAATCATTGGATAATTTAGCACATTTTAAATTTTGATGAATACTCAAAATAATTAAATACCCACAAATTAGTGCAGTAATTAAACCTAAATGATAATTATTTTTTCAACTAATTTGATAAAGAAATCTGCTAACAAGATAATTTATTGATAATAACAATAATGGTAACAATAATTTGATTAATTGTTAATTTAATATTGTGTATAAATCAATGAAGCCTTAAAAAAGTAAATAAGTGAGAATCGATTTACTTAAAAAATTGAATTGAAATACAACAATAAATTATAAGTGACTGTAACTGAGTGAGATGTTTACGCATCAGGACAAATAACAGGTAGAGCTCAAGGAGGCCGTCATGGCATGGTGTTTGCCATTCGACCGGCAGTCCCGGGTTCATCAGTCACCATTCACCCTTCACCCACTACTACTATAGCACCTACAATCATTATAGGTGATTACCTATATCCTGTCGCTTAATGTTGACTTCATTAGCTTGCTCGAATTTTGTCTTTCTGTGTTCGTATACGTCTATGGAATGCAACTGCAGAGCAGCTCTTATTACAAATATTCGATTTAGTCTACTGGATTTGTAGTTGTTTTGCGTCTAAGATTTTGTAAAATTTTGATACAATGCTTAATATTGTTGGGTATTGATGCACAATCAAAATTTGCAAATCTGTAACAATACTTTTTATTTTATCTTTACTTGCAAATTTATTAACATAATATACATATATTTATATAGTACTGGCAATAGAACTTTTCATTTTATGCAATGTAAGCATATGGAAAGAAATAATGTATTTCAATCATTGTTTCACATCATTTTTATTATATATACTATCTATTTACATCTATACTATCTATATATAACCAAGAAAAGCATACATTTTACTTAAAAAAAAAAAAAAATTGTTTTAATGGATTATTTATGTGATCTCATACTTTTTCACACAAATCAAGGAATATTTTTAAATCAAATGTGATTTTATTCTTTAAACAATTGGTTATTTTTATCAAGCACTTTTTTCCAGTTGTATCAAAAAACCAATGTGTGATAAACTATGAATTTGATTTCTTTTGTTTTTTTTTAAAATACACATTTGCAGTAATTATATTTTTTACTGAAACATTTTTAAAGTAATTTTTAAGGAATGTTATAGCCATTATTATACTCGCATGGAAGTCATCGCTTTTGATGTTAAAAAATTTAATAATTATTAACTTCAGTCAGTGTTATCGATTTGCAGAAACGTTTTACTTTATTTTTTACTTTTTGTCTTTAATATTATGAAATATTAAAAATATGTTCAAATTTTGTTGAAAGTAAGAAACGAAAATACAGTATTACAATCATAAACGAAAAAAAAAAAAAATTGACTTAGAAAGTTCTTTCTAATTTAGAACACAAATATTTTGTACAATAAAATAACAAGTTTACACTTGACTGTGGCTTATTACTGCTTTTACAAGGGGCCTATATTAAAACAGTATAGGCTGTCTGAGTAATTTAATATTTTATGCTTGTTTACTAAATTTGTTGTTATCTTAATTAAATGAGATACAATTGTAAAAAAATTCTAACGCGCATAAGTAAAAAAAAAAACCCATATAATAGTCTATTTTAATAACAATATTAAAATAGCAAATCGGTTGTGGGGAAAGTAAATTTTCCAAGCATATGTAAGGCTGTTGTAAATTATTGTTTCAGCCTAAGGGCAGTTTTGGTACAATTTTTCTACCTTTTAAGCATGCTTTGTTTCATAGCTAAAGTATTATACATAATTAATTAAACATATATGAAGAATGACACTTGTCATCAAGAATATTAGCACAGAAAATCATGTGAGAGGAAAATATTCAAATACCAGTTACATATTTTCAATTTTGCCTATACTATAAATTTGTTAGTGTTAATTTAATCATTAACAAAATCTCTTTTATCTTTTTCTAGGTGGGACATCTATAGTTATAGATTCTTCAAAATCAAGCGCTTCATCGGTGCCCACAACCTCTGTGACAGAGAAGTCGCCAACTGTAAATTCAACAGTTTCGAATTCATCAGTTCTTAGCAGTCAGCAACCCGTAGTCAAGCTGATTAAATTACCTCCTACTACCATCGCATCTTCCTGTGATACGCCAACTAGCAAAGAACAAATTGTAGAGAAAGCTAAACAAGTGAGTGAAAATTGTAATTCTGGTTTACTGTATAACAGAAAAATTGTGCATATATGCAATGAATATGTAATCAAAATTACTATGTTTTTGTTAAATTAAAATAAAAAAGGAATTAATTATAAATATAAACACTTAAAGAATAGGAATGTATATAGTATACAAATTTATTATTTGAAGGAGGCTTACGTAATGCAGCGGATCGTCGAACTTCAGCGTGAAGGTCTTTGGTCCGAGCGCAGACTGCCAAAACTCCAAGAACCAACACGAACAAAGGCGCACTGGGATTACTTGCTGGAAGAAATGGTCTGGCTTGCAGCTGATTTCGCTCAGGAACGAAAGTGGAAAAAAGCCGCAGCAAAGAAATGTGCGCGCATGGTTCAAAAGCATTTCCAAGAAAAGGCCATTCAAGCTCAAAGAGCAGAAAAACTGCAAGAATTGAGACTGAAAAAAATCGCGGGCTTCATTGCTAAAGAAATCAAAACGTTCTGGACTAATGTTGAAAAGGTATGGATTTTTGGCAGATTAAATACAATTAATTATTAGTGAAGGTGATTTGTATATTACAAAATTAATAATTATGAATGTACCAAAATAATAATAAAAAAAAAAAAAATGAAAACAACTGAACATTGTTCAAATGAATACCCCACATAGTTAAGCCGGCACTTTTGATATCATTGTTTATCAGAAGGGTGTGCTCATTGTGGGAACATTAAGTATGAAAGATAATGCTCATTTTGTTGATGTCCTTCAAACATGACTTATTATTTTTCACACAAGCAAATTGTTGAAATAACACATTTGTCAAATTAAAAGATGACTCAGTTAACAAATATTGTATAAAATTGTTTATTTATTACAGTTAGTGGAATATAAGCAACAAACTAGGCTAGAAGAGAAGAGGAAAAAGGTATTAGATCAGCACCTCAATTTTATTGTTGGACAGACAGAAAAATATTCAACCTGGCTTACTGAAGGTTTGAATAAAACAGAAGGAAGTCAGAGTATACCAGCTTCTATGAATAGTTCTAGAATTTCATCGCCGGTTACTACCAGAAAACAAAATTCAGATGGTAATTATGGTCCTAAATTTAAATTTAATTTAATGTGATATAACTTAAGTACGTGTAGATTAACGACATTGTGAAATTAAAAAGGTAAATAAAAAAGACAACTTTTGTACTATAATACAAATCTTTATTGCTACATCAATTTTTATTATTATTTATCTTCATTGAATATAGAAAGAAATGTAGAAAGATATTTAAATAAAAAATATATGTAACTTTTTTAACCGATAAAATTGTATATTTGTCTCATTGGATCTATAATGTGAAATTAACAAATAAAAAGAATGTAAATAATGGAATACTTGATTGTAATTAAAGTTTCAATTTAAAATAATAAATAAACAGTTCAAAGGTACTTAAGTAAACTTAATAGAATTAATTTCTTCTTACATCATCCACTTGCATAATTTATTATACGTTTTAATGATGACAATCTTACCGAATACTGAGGATGGAGATCCATTCAACTCTCATCCATTTCTGCTGTTAACGAGGCATTTGGCTGAAAACGTATAAGAAATTAAACATGCAGTACTTCTACATCATTCATTGTTATTTAAGTGCTACAAGTTGCAATATAAAATTCTAAGGTCTACTTTAAATAATAACGAAATCTTTTTCTAGATGAATTTGAGCCGAATCAGAGTTCTGAAGATGACGAAGAAACCATAGCAAAAGCCGAGGAAGAGATGAAAATGATCAATCATACTGAGGAAGTAGAATTATTGAAAAAGGAATCCGAACTTCCGCTAGAAGATCTTTTAAAAGAATTACCACCAAATTATTTAGAAGAAAGAGATAAAAGTTTGTCTCCCTCTGAAAGTAAAAGCGAATCAGATGACGATGAAGAGGAAGAAGAAGATGAGGAAGAGGAAGAAGAGGAGCATGAGGAAGATAAGGAGGTAATTCTATTTGAGATTATATTGTTCAACAATATTTCATAAAAATTACCATTACTTTTGATGCTAAAGATTTTTATTTTTTTCTGACAGACTACTGGGAAAGATAAAGATGAAGAGTTTAAAGTATCTGAAGACTCAACGGATGATGAAGATACAATAATGGAACAAGAAAATCAAGAAAAAAATGTTGATCATAAACAAGAACTAGATGAACTCAAAGCTGAAAATGAAATGTCGATAGAGGAACTAATGGCTAAATATAGCAATTTGTCAGATGTGACAGTAAATCTTAACGAGTCTGACGATGGTAAGTCTTACTGATCTAAGTGTAAACAAAATAAATTATATTACATGCATTATAAAAAAGGCATTTATAAAATGTTAACAAAATTATAAAGTAAAATTATAAACATTTATAAAATATCTTGTGTTAGAACATACACAAAAAGAAATTTGTGGTCATATGAATAATAATACACAATTTTGTTTGCAGAAACTGAAAATGAATCTGACAAGGAAGAGGATGAAAATGATGATGAAACATCTGAGTGTTCAGTTGAGGAAGATGAAGAAAAGATGGAGCACGAAAGTTCGCAAACGCAAAGTGAAGATGACGCCGGTGTTAGTTTGAAATCTTTATTGGAGGATTTTACGTCTGAAAAGTTATCTGATAAAGTATGTAATTTACTATGGGATTTTGTAATTGTTTTCCTTCATTGTAACTAATGTTTTTTAGGTAAAATGATATAATAAATTGCTTATTTTGTTAACAGAGTTTTGGTGATAATTCACAAATAAATAATGAAATGGATGACGTTGCAGCTCTAGCAGAAAGTATTCAACCTAAAGGAAATACGCTACTCACAACTAGTGTAAGTTTAATTTTTTTTTGGTTAAAATATAATTTTATTCAGAAGTTTAAAAATCCTTCATTCCAAAGTGATATACAAATTCTAATATATCACTATTTCACCTGAAGGAATAAAAATGTGCTTATTTAAGATGTTGATAAAATGGATGAATTTTTCATTTTGTTGAAATTTGATTTGCCAACATTGATTATTTAATTTATTGAGTATTTATTTTTAAGAAAATATACTTTATATATTGAAGAAAAAAGAATATTGACTTTATATATAGAAGAAAAAAGATTATTTAAAGCATGAAAAAATGCAAATTAGTAAAGGAGAAAAATTCAGATTTCCTAGGATGAATTGACGTTTTTAAATCTCTTTATCCCAACCTCTTTTTACTGAAAGAAACTTACAACCGTAATTAAATATATATTATTTCATAATTTATATTCGAATTCCAGGTTGTAACAAAAATTCCTTTCTTGTTGAAACACTCTTTACGTGAATACCAACACATTGGTTTAGATTGGCTGGTTACAATGTACGAACGAAAGTTAAATGGTATACTCGCAGATGAAATGGGTTTGGGAAAGACTATTCAAACGATTGCACTTTTGGCACATTTAGCTTGCGAGAAGGGAAATTGGGGACCGCATCTTATTATCGTTCCTACATCTGTCATGCTGAATTGGGAAATGGAGTGCAAAAAATGGTGTCCAGGATTTAAAATTCTCACTTATTATGGAACTCAAAAAGAACGAAAACAAAAACGAACAGGTTGGACTAAACCGAATGCTTTTCATATTTGTATCACATCATATAAACTAGTTATACAGGATCACCAAAGCTTCAGAAGAAAAAAGTGGAAATATCTGATATTGGATGAAGCACAGAACATAAAAAATTTTAAATCGCAACGGTGGCAGTTATTATTAAACTTTCAAACTCAAAGGTGAATGTTTTTTTTTTTTTGTAATATTTAAAAGTACAAATATATATTGAAAATTAATAAATTAATACAATTATTTATAAACATGTACAATTAATGCTTATCAATCTCTTTTTCAAATGTTCAGGCGTTTACTGCTGACAGGAACTCCACTCCAAAATAATTTAATGGAACTATGGTCGCTCATGCATTTTTTGATGCCAAATGTATTTCAGTCTCACCGCGAATTCAAAGAATGGTTTAGCAATCCAGTTACTGGTATGATAGAAGGAAACAGTGAATACAACGAAAATATTATCAGAAGACTGCATAAGGTTTGTCTTACTAATTATTATTTCAGAAATTATTCATTTTTTCTTAATATCCGCTACCGACAATGAATTTTGTGCTTCAAGAACATTATTCATTTTTTTTTGTATGGCGGAAAATAAAAAATCTTCACAAAACTCGTGTAATCAAACAAAATTATGATATGCGTATCCTGTCTGGAGAAACAAATAATTTTAAGAATTAAACTTTTAATAATGTAAATAAAAAGAAATACTTAAGGATTACTTTTAAAATTAGAAAAAAGGAATTCTTATACAAATATCAAAGTTAAATATCAAAAGAGGTAATGCAATTAATATATTTAAAATTATTTTTGCAGGTTTTAAGGCCTTTTCTCTTAAGACGATTAAAAATTGAAGTTGAAAAGCAATTGCCAAAAAAGTATGAACACGTTGTCATGTGCAGGTTGTCGAAACGACAGCGTTTCCTGTATGATGACTTCATGTCAAGAGCAAAGTAAGTAAACTTGTTGAAAAATTATAACTGCAACATTCTGATTGTTTATTTTACCAAAAAAAAAAAAAAAAAAAAATGCTTTGCTTATAGAACGAAGGAAACCTTAGCCAGCGGAAATTTATTGAGCGTAATTAATGTCTTAATGCAACTGCGAAAGGTCTGCAACCATCCGAATTTATTTGAAGTTCGACCAACAGTCTCACCATTTCAAATGGAACAAATTGAATTTGTAACTGCCTCTTTAGTTTGGAGTGCATTAGATTATGATCCATTCAGGGTAAATGTTTTGTAAATTAATACTTTTTTCAAACATTGCAATAAATTTATGTTCATATTATAAACTATTATTAAATAGTAATAAATCATAAAGTATATTAATAAAAAAAATGTCAATTCAATTCCGTCACCGACAATGACTGCTTCTGCATTTATAGCAACTGTCATTTTTTATTCTACGACGGTATAGAAAAAATCTTCATAAAACTCGTGTGTCTGTTTAAATTGTATCATGCGTAACCTGTCTGAAGATACAATTGACAAGAAAAAAATTATATTCATTTAAACAAATTTTTTCTTGAATTATTAAAATGTAATTATTTGTTTTACAGCACATCGATCTGTCTTATTTAAATTTTAATCTTACTTTATTGGAAAGCACGATGACAGCATACGTAGCTCATAGAGTAAAGCGTTTACAAACACCACGAAAATTGATTGAAGAAATAGATAGTCAACCAGAACCACCCCCAAGATGTCCATCTGAAAAAATTAAAATTAACGTTAGACTTTCCACTGAAGCAAAATCTTCTAATGGGACGCAACAAGCCCCATCAAAAGTAAAGCAGTTAACTGGAATTACACCGACCACTCGGGTGGGAACTTCTCCATTGATTAAAAGTAACCAAATCAGTACTGGTCAAGGTAAGTGAACATTTACTTTCAATGATTATGCATTATTACAAAAAGAAAAAAAAAAAAAACTCGTAAATTAGCATATTAATTCACTTGTTCCATTTTTTTTGCAGGGGTGACTTTACGAGTAGCCGATGGTCAACAACTACAAGGTTATTCAGTTCAGTTGGTACCACATCAAGGCAGCGTCAAAGGTAGGTCTAACAGAATTCACTTTTGATAAGTTAAATGTAAATATCTATAATAAATACTTTGAAATTATTTTAATTGTATATTAAAATTTCCATTTTAAATAAGCATCATCGATCGGTGGCTGTACAAACAAAGGTACATCTGCCTTTGCAGTGATGCAAGAACAAATTTATTCGAACCAGCTTGTTCATAGAAAAGTTTCATGAACATTCTAGAAATGACTATACAGTTATATGCACTTTTAAAATTAGTAATTATAAATAACTTGCAAGATCAATCGCATCAAGTTCAATTAAAAACCCCTGATTCAAGGTTGTAAGAAAAGGGACAATCAGATCTAACATTTTCATATATCTTCTAGCGATTCCTGTAAGTACGATTGGCCAAAATTCGCGGATGTCAACTTCAACAACGTCGACTGCGAGTCCACAACGAATCGCCGTTACAAGCGCGAGCGTCTCGAAGGAAAATTTGCCGAAAACGGCGACGCAGACGGTAACGGTGAAACAAGGCGATTCCGTCCAAAAAGTGGCGGTGTCGAGTATTGCGCATCTCGTACAAACTTCCACTGGTAAGCACATCATCCTGACGTCGGGCCAACAGAACACGAACACCATCTCACTGACGTCTAGTTGTCAACGACTGGCCGTCTTACCAAAGTCGCTTATGGGGTTGACTTCGTCATCATCGTCGATATCAATGAACATCATGGTGACGTCGCCAACACCACCACCGCTTTCCGCGACAACCACGGTTAGTGGCGCCACTAGCAAACCGCTTATGCGAGTTCCTCCGATGAATATAAGTGCCTCCTCGCAAGCGCAACGTGTCGGCTCGCAAGCCAATCGAATCATAAGTAAGGCGCAGAAGCACGAAGATAACCTTAAGGAGCAACCTAGATCCCAGTTTTATTTGGTAAGATTTTTTGTTTCAACCTGAGTACTAAATTAATTTTTTTGTTATTCAAGGAATTTCTTTCATCTTGGTAAAATCAGGAAATTTCATTATTGATTCAGAGAGAAAATTAGATGACAACATGATATAATAACTAAAAAAAAGTATTTAAATTCATTTATTTCAAAAATTACATTTTTATTAGGTTAATATTTAAGATGGTAAAAAATAATAGTAAAGTAATAGTGATCTTTGGTATACATATTTTTCAGAATTTTTCGTGACTGTATTTTTCTCCAGTCTTAAAAAATGGGTATACAAAAATTACCGCTACCGACAATGAACGATTGCCGTTTTATAGCAACGTCCATTTTATTTTCATTAGCGGCATATTAAATATCTTCATAAAACATGTGTGTTTATATTTTATCTCGAACATGCATATCCTGTCTGAAGAAACATTTTAAAATTTGTTAACTATTTTGTAATAATAAATTTTAATTTTACTTCATCATCCCAACATTTAATAATGATGTATATTTACGTTTTTTTACTTATTTTTCATAATTATTTACAGCCTCAGTTGGAAGAAGATCGGAAAAAACGACGGCAGGCAAAATTGAAGAGAATAGCAGACATAAATGAACAGCGTTGCGCAGCTTGCCCACTTTATGGAGAAGACTTGTTCCTTGCATTACGGATAGGCAAGCCTGCAACATCTTGTCAGTGGCACAATGGTTCGCTTCAAATATCTGCGACCAAAGCACCTTGCAGAACGCGGAAGCAATTCTTTTCTCGCACTGAAGCCTTGGCTGAAGCAATTAACTCAACGGAAAAGATTGTTGCGGAATTTAAGGAAGTGTTTGAAAGGTATTACAGTTTCTTCATATTAATTTTTGTATCTTACTGTAAAAGTTGCTGATGAATACTCTGAATTTCCAATGAATTTAAATATACTTTCTTTATTATGGATACTTAGTGATTCTAAAATAAAATATAATAATTATTAATTTATCAAAATTAAGTAGCTTAATTCGTTTCGTAACCAAACCCGAAGTACTGGCTATTTTGGGTAATCAATTTCAAATTAGTCTATCGAATTCGGGTATATCAAAACCAGAAGTGTGTAAGATTGTTATGAATCTATTATTTCAGTCTATAGGGAAATTTTGGGATACTTTAATTACATAAATTAATACAATAATAATTACCACAACATTGAATATAGCAGGAAATTACTTAGCAGAGAATTTGAGAAGGAAAATTTCTAATGAGTGTAAATGAAAATAATTGAGGCGCAAAAAACTTGTTGTCTTATTGATATTTTATTTCTTTCATTTGAGCTTTGTTGAAATTGAATATCTGGAATGTTCTGCTATTTTTAATGTCCAGTGCTTGGGTATCGAACACACTTTTACTTACATACATCAAATATTTGTTCTGTCAGATTTGTCGTATGTGTGCCCGCTGTACAAGCTCCTACACCACGTTTTCACGTATCGCATCCGCCACCACATAAGTTATGGGCACATCAAAGACTGCAAATGAAATTACAAAAGGAACTGTCAACCAAGTTAGCTATATTTCATCCAATCGCTAGTCAAATGATGACACAGTTCCCAGATCCTAGATTAATCCAGTATGATTGCGGCAAGTTACAGTCCTTAGATTTACTGCTAAGGAAACTTAAGTCTGAAAATCACCGAGTGCTCATATTTACGCAAATGACACGCATGCTTGACGTCTTGGAAGCTTTCCTTAATTACCATGGCCACATTTACTTACGCCTCGATGGCGCGACCAAAGTTGACCAGAGACAGGTTCGTTTATATTCAACAATTTGTGATGAAAATAAAATCTAAGCAATTTCTGTTTTATTAAGTTATAAAACGTTTCAAGTAATCAAAAATCTAGCATTAAAATGTAATTCTTTTTTTCATTTGTATTTACCGTTATTAATGTTTATAGATTTTAATGGAAAGATTCAACAACAACAAGCGAATCTTTTGCTTCATTTTGTCAACGAGGTCCGGCGGTGTAGGTGTAAATTTAACTGGGGCTGATACTGTCATTTTTTATGACAGCGACTGGAACCCGACAATGGATGCTCAAGCTCAAGACAGATGTCATAGGATAGGTCAGACACGAGATGTACATATTTATAGGTTCGTTTTTAAATTATTTTAAATATATTATAACTCAATTATGTGTTTTATTATGATTTACGAGTATTACATTTTTAATTACTAAAAAATAATAAATCTGCGTTCTACTCGTTATAGGTTAGTAAGCGAAAAAACAGTTGAAGAAAATATATTGAAAAAAGCTAATCAGAAGAGGTTGTTGGGAGACCTGGCAATAGAAGGCGGCAATTTTACCACTGCTTATTTCAAAAATGTAAGCGTTTAAAACTATGTCAAATTCTTAATGCATGAAATAACAATGTATTATAACTATCTACCAATTTAACAGTTATCTAACATTACAAATATTTTTGAACTTTTTAATTCAATAGAACAAAAAACAAAATTTTAACGTTATTTTTAAATTGATTTATGAAATGATTTTGTTTCAGTCGACGATTCAAGATCTGTTTAATATTGACAATTCTGAGAATGATGCTTCCACACGTATGGCAGAAATTCTTGAGCAGAACAAAGACCGTGACAAGTCTTTGCAGAAGGACAGTCAACAGGCTGAGGAAAAAGTTGCAATGGGTGCGTTGGAGAGTGCTCTTGCCGCTGTGGAGGAAGATCTTGATGTGCAGGCAGCGAAAACAGCGAAGGCCGAGGCTGTCGCTGAGTTGGCTGAATTCGATGAAAATATTCCCCTGGATGACACTGAGAAGGATGATACTCAGATCAGCAAGGCTGAATTGGAAGTTCAGAATCTGGTTTCTCAGGTAAAAACTACATGAATTTTACCATGAATTTTTAACATTGCAGTTGATAAACAAATATCCAATATTCGACATTACTCACTAATTTCTCCATATTATTATAATATCTCTTTTATAACAGCTTACTCCAGTGGAAAGGTACGCGATGAAATTCGTAGAAGAGTGCGACGGCAACTTTTCGGCGGCACAATTGGCTGCTGCCGAGCGCGAACTTGAGGAGCAAAAGAAGGAATGGGAGCTGAATCGAATTCGGGCGTTACGAGAGGAGGAGGAGAGGCGCATGCGCCTAGCCGACGAGGATGAGGAATCACTGACATATGGCCGTGAGGATGCGCAAAATCAGGTTAATAATTCAACTAACGTTAAGAAAGTAAGTTGCGCAAAAAAGATGCCGAGTCGCAGGAGTATGCGTCGATCCGCGAACAATTCTCGGTCGAATTCGTCTCGGTTCAACTCGCGAGTTACATCTTCGAGCGATTCCAATTCTGAAACTGAAACCGACACTGAAACCAAATCTTCACACTCGACCTCGGAAACGACTTCGATTGTATTCGATCTTGCTGATGAAAGTCAAGATTCATTGAATGACGAGTTCGACCAGACAGCGCGGCTACGGCGGCTCGGCATTGATAAAGTGCATTCTACACAAAACAATGGCTTCGATCTCAACAGCCCGCGCACACGTTCGCGCGGCAATGTAAAAATTAACCTATGGACGCTGGACGATAGTCCGATCATGCCAGTGACCAAATATAAGCCACGGGGCCTATATAAACGTTTGCGGGACAACACGACAACAGATGGAGATACCTCATGCGTCAGCGAGGAAGCAGAAAGTACACCCAAATCAAGTTTTGAGAACGGCTTAGAAGCCAAACGCGTTCGAAAGAGGGCGCTTGAGTCAGGTTCCGACCCTGGTGAATCGGTTTTCAATGTTTGCAAAGTTAAGAAGTTCGAGGACAAAGAGCCTGAGAACATAATTAAACCCAAACCGAAAAATCCAGTTGGTAGGCCACGCAAGCGCCCTCTGCCGGAAGAAACGAAAAAAACAGAAGAGCTGAAGAAAACGGAAGAGCTGCGAAAATGTAAGGAAACACCAAAAACTGAGGAACCAAGCAAAACAGAGACACCGTTAAAAATTGAAGAAACGCAGAAAACAGAAGAGTCGAGAAAAAGTAAAGAGACTCAAAAAATTGAGGAATCGCGAAAATCAGAGGAACCGCGAAAAAGTAAGGAGCCGCTGAAAATTGAGGAACCGAGAAAAAAGGAGGCGCCGCGAAAAATAGAAGAAACGCGAAAAACGGAGGAAACGCGAAAGCCAGAAGAGAGACGACAATCTTTACGCTCGAACTTGTCGCTGTTGGGACGGCGTGTGGAGGTTCTTTTAGAAAATTGTATAGATTCTTCAGAAGCAGTTCCTGAAGCGGGGGATAGAGATAAAGATAAAGACAAAGATAAAGATAAAGACAGTCAGGGTATAATTACGCGTAGTTCGAGAATTAATGTTGAGTTGTTATCCGATTCGAAACCCAACAGCGAGGAGCGAGCATCATTTAAAGCGCCAATCCGACTCTATCGTCGTCGACCAGACACTCCGATGCCTGATCGGAAAAACCCGGACGGCTTGAAGATGAGGTTTCGGCGACGCCCAGACACGCCGATGCCTAGTGTCGACAAGCCCAGGGTGACCCGATCAAACGTACGGGATGCCGAGGTCAACGGCCCAGAGCAGGAAAAGCCGCAACGGACGGCCAAGGTCGTCGCCATTTTGAGCCTTGATTCGTCGCAGATTAAGAAACGCGCGCCGGCCGAAAGCGACGGCCTACGTAAGACCTCTAGACGGCGGCTTAGAAACGAGGACGACGGAGATGAGCGCGAAAATGATGATGAGGATGAAGATGGGGGCAAAAATGTAGCTAATGATGAGGTCACGTAGACCTGTCTTGTGTATATATATAATCCGACCTCGCCGTGACCGAGAGTTCGCGATCACATTTTGTACATTTCGCGGTTGTCGTACGAAGTACGACAGCTTTTATTTATTCAGAACGTTGTAGATTTTATTTTTCTAACGATCCTTTTGTTCGCATAAAGTCGACTAGAAATCTGCTCGAATTTTCCATATTTCTTTTCTTCTATTTTTTTATTCTTTCACTTTGGAAATTCACCCATTGCATGTTCTTTTTGTATTAATAACTTAGTTGCGACGTTCGTAGAGATAGTTTTTTTTTTTTTTGCGAACATACGATTACTCTTGACTGTGTTAATTTCAACAAACGCAATGTTAAACAATTGTTAGAGGAGGCTTTTCAGTATCAGAAAATTGTATCATCAGTGTGAATGATATATATGCGATTGACTGGTATGTATCGGTGAAATTCTGTAATTAATGATGATAGTTGATAAGCTGTATGCGCTTGTATTTTGTATGATGATACCGACAAAGTGCGGAAAAAACTTGATTGCGCAATGAAAACATTGTTCTGAAGGAAATAAAGACTATTCCTTGGTACAAACATGGTGTTGTGTTGTCTTATTTCTTGGTCAACTGTTCCAAGTCCAATTGATAGAATGACGGTTAAAGGTTCAGTTCCGTTTTGGTGTCAAATCATTGATCGGTGTGCTTGTTTATGTTTTGAAACGAAATTCCTTTTAAAAAGCAACCAACCAGAGAGCTTTTTCAAAGCATGTCAGTTTGGTGTGGCAAGGCTGTCATGACCGCAAGCTGTTATGCCAGCAATTTGTCCGGTCGTCCAGGATACGTTTTCTTCTTAATCAATAATGTCGCTCGTAGTAAATGGCACCAAAACACTGCCTTTGCCATTCCAAACTTGGAGACAGCCAAGATATAAGCAGGCACATACGTTTTTGTCACCATCGCTTGGTCGTCGAATGACAATACGCTGCTTTATTTACTCTTTTTTTACTTTTATAAGAAAAAATCACATTGTTGAATTTTGTCGACCAAAAAGATGAATGGCAAAAACAAGATCAAGCATATTAATACCAAGGTAGAACGTCTTTAACTTGAAATCTGTTATTGGGATCTGACATGAGGATATATATTTTCCTGAATACAAAATTTATTTTAACGTTTCAACTTAACTGTAAAATAAAATTCCAAACGATGGAATTATTGATGACAAATATCAATTATTTTATTAAATTTATTAGAAACTTCTATAGAAATAATTATTTGGTTATTTTAATAAATTTCAATTCTCAATAGCAGATAAATTAATTTTTTTCAAACTTAAAAAAAAAAGTTAAGAGCGTAAGTGGCCTAATTAATTATCTTACAGTCAAGTTTCCAATTTGTTTAGTAAATCAAAGTATTCAGTAAATTATTTTATTATTTCTTTTTTATTTTGACTGGATATTTTTTTAAGAGTCTAAAAAAATTATCATGCATTATTTCATGTTTTTTTGAGTTCAATATATTTTGATTTACTAATTAACGTTCTTTTATTAAAAAAATTCTTACAATATTTTTAAGAATAAGTTAGTGAAATAATTCTTGGTCAAACAAAATCATTCTAAATACTGTGTTTATAGGATAAGCAAGTAACTTTCTGTTTAACTTGTAATTTTATATCGGTCAAAATTTATTTATAAATATCAAAAGAAAAAGATAAATTATTATTTTCATATCATAATTATTTTAATGATTTTTTACACAAAAAGATATATTCTTTACAAGTTTACATAAAATTAACTATCAAATTGTTCGAATTTGTTCATTAATTCACATAATCGCTTTTTAATTACTCCTTATTTGGTAAGTGAGAATGTGTGTATTTTACAAAAGAAAGATGTATATATGTACAATAATAATTATAGTAATTATTATAATTGTGAACAAAAGAAAAAGCAAATTCAAAACTTACAATGCTTTTATTACAGGTTTGGTTATCAGCAAATACAATGGAACAAATGCCGGTTAGTATACTAGAAAAATTAAATGGTTGCAAATATTGAAAAAAATTAATTTTATTTTTATTTTATTTCATTTATTTATTTATTGAAATATTTTACTTTTGACTAGTCACGATTTATAAATACTGGACTTGAATAATATAATAACTATTTATAATTAAACAAATCATTAATTTATTATATTAGATGTGGGGTCCACCTACACCACCAACAACGGATAATGACGTTTATGTGGATTATTCTTTGGGATTTCTGTATGAGTTTACACCAATATCCGAAGCTCAGTTACCACCAGTTTATGTCAGAAAAGAAAATCTTAAACGAAAATCTGATACTGTCATTGGTGAACGAGATGGTAATTTTATCTTTCATCTATTTTAATTTAATTTAAGTATTTATACATTTTATTAAAATAATCATAAAACTTTAAAACAGGAAAAAATCAATTTGTATATTACAGAGTGTTATTTTTCGAGTATAAGAATTTACTATCATACAGTTGAATTTATGACTTGTGTAATTGTATTAATTTTTTCTCTTGTTGATTTGGTTAAATCAGTTATGATTGATTAAAACAAATGTAGATGTTTAAACCAGCCCTAAACAACTCTCTCTGTGTCAGATATTTGAAAACAGAAAGAGAAATAATTCTTATAAATAAAAATATATATAACTTTAAAAAAACATCTTTATGGTCAAGTTAATTAATCTATTTCATCTGAATAGGTCGTCGTCCTGCAAAAGCTCGACACAAGGAAGAATCTGTATACGCCCCTCGGTCATTATTCGACCGACCTGTACCTGGCATCATGAAGATGAATCGCGGCATGAAAGTTCACAAATATCGTAGCAGCTTGGTCCGTTCGCCGATGCAGGCCTCAAGCATTAAACCCTCGCCTGTGTTGAAACCAATAACTGAGCAAGACAATGTTCTCGAATGGATGATACATGAAGATTGGGCGCTTTTGCAAGCTGTGCAGGTGTACCAAAACTTACCGCTGGATTTGGTTTGCCAGTACCCTGGACATACACCTAATTGGGACTTGGTGGCAGACATCGTTAATAATACTAGTCGAATCTACCGCTCGCCAAAACAGTGTCGCAATCGTTATGAAACAGTCATTGTTCCAAGAGAAGAGGGCAAACTGTTCTATGATACTTCACCAAAAAAGCAAAAGAAACAAAAAAGCGTTTGCAAGATACCTCAAGTTGCCGAGGTAATTAAATATTGAATATGTTTTTAAAATCAGTTTTTGTCACATATTACAATATAAGAATAAGAACAGTATGATAAGTTTTGATTACAATTTAATTTTTTTTATTTTGTTGATTATTTTATGATAAGACTATATCATACATCTTTAACCAATTGCTTTTGAATTTGTCACTCTTCATTTGCTTCTACTTTATTTCTTGCAATAACAATATATTTTGGTGTTTCAGCAACAAAGTAAAACAAATCGCCCGATGAGAACTTTACAATTGTATAATACAGATAAAAATTATTCATTCACTGCAATGAGCGTACAACGATTCGAAACGATCAAAGATTTGGAAATGACGAATAAGAAAACTCTTGTTCCGAAAGGTGTACCATCGAGTGCTTCCCCAAAAACTAACAAACACATGTCAGTGCTCATTGACTCGAACATCAACTATGATTGTCCTCTGTCTCCAATGGAAGTAGCCGCGCGTCGAGTTGAGAGAATTGCTAAAGAGAAGTTGAAAAATGCAGTCAACTCTGTAAGTTCCTTGAATTAAATGCTTAATGAACAACCACTTACAACTATTGACTTCATTAATCCATTATTCGACAAACCTTAAATTATGAGTTTCTTATTAAAATGTATTTTTTATAGCAACAAGCAGCAGCTCGACTTGCTCAACAACAACAACAACAACAACAACAACAACAGCAACAACAACAACAGCAGCAACAACAACAACAACAACAACAGCAACAACAACAACAGCAGCAACAACAGCAGCAAATTCAAGTTCAACAGCAGCAACAGCAACCTCAGACGCAATCACAGCAAAGTACAAGCCCAGCACTTCCCCAAACTCACCAATTGGTGCACTCTGCCTCGCCAACAGTACCGAATCCAACTTTGGCGACCCTGAAAACTACCAATCCCGCGACGAGTGCTACTAATACGAATGTAGTGACAGCTGCGGTAAAGTCGCGAGTGACCGCCAATTTGAATATACAAGAGGCGCGTACTTCACCCGCGGTGGTTAGTATGTCAAACTTACAGGGCGCTCAACGACTTACTACGACGAGCGGTATTGTGTCAGTATCGCCCAGCTCGGCAGCTGCGGTTGCAGCACAAAAGGGAATTGTTGGTGTGACAGTCGCGACACCTTCTGGAAGTAAAACTATCACGCCTGCTCAGTTGCAATACTACCGTCAGCTACATTTCAGACAACACAATATGAAAGTGTTGCATGCTCAGGCTGCTAGTGGTCAAAAGGTTAGTAATCAATTAATATATATACATCAAATATCAAACAAAATATTAATTAACACTTTACATATAGAGTTAGATTTTTTAATTATATAACTAATTCTTAAAACAATAAAGATAAAAAATTAATTCATAATGCTGGAAATTCGCTCAGTGATTTTAAGTTAAAATTTAAATACATTGAATGGCTTTTACTTCGCGCCTATCGCCATCGCGATTCATTAGAATTCGCTCTCTGTCGCGTTTATGCATATTTCCGCGATAATAAACTTTAATTTTTATCCTTGCATTTTTTCAATTGTTAAAATACAAATCATAACTTTTCTCTTAACTTAATCAATCAAAATCATAGGTTTCAGTAGCAGTTTCATCCGCGGCGACTCAGCAACGCGCCGCACTGATGAAACAGCAGCAACAGCAACAACAGCAACAACAACAGTCATCAACGACAGCGGGGACAACGGCATCGCCGAGTGCGACAGCTAAGCAAACCATTACTCGCACTGTTTCCGACACAGAAATGGCCGCGCTTTTGAAGCAACGTCAAGTCGCGCTCCAGCAACAACAGCAGCAGCAGCAGCAGCAACAGCAAAGCAAGATAACGCAGATGCAAGTTCCTGCACAGACAGGTCTAACACCAGCACAGATCTTTGCGCATGCCGGTCTGCAGGTGCAACAAGCGAGCGGTTCCAGCGGTAGCGGCTGCACACCTGTGGCAACGCTGGTCAAAACAGCCAACGTTGCGAATGTGCGCACCGCAACGCCCCAACAGATCCGCCAGCTAGCCCTCCATCCACAGATTATTGCACAACGCAAGTTGGGTGCTCAGAAGGTCACTCAGCTTGCTCAAGTGACTGGCAAAAGTGGTGTTCAGACGCAATTGATTGTACAGCCGAAGTCACTGCCTGCGACCATGACCATGCAACAAATACAGCAGGTCATGAAACATGTACAGCCGTCTTCTATGCAGCAGTTCACTCACGTTAGTTTCACTTATGCTTTTTTTTGCAGGCAAATCCCCTCCAATTTTTATTGTTAGTTGAGTTTTAATCATGAATTATTGTAATGTTAATTAAATTATAATCATGGAAGATATAAATGATTATTTAAACAGACATCACATTATGAAAATATCCTTAATATCTACAATATATTTTAATCTTATAATATCGAATTGAAACAATAATGCTTAGTTATTATGAGATTGAACATAAAATGAATTATGTTATCAATTATAGAATTTATTATAAAATACACTAGTTATTAATCAAAACAATCTTATTTTCAATGAACTTAATTTTCAGGTGACAACAGGCCAGACAGTTACTCAGCCAAATCAAGTAGTTTTGGCGAAATCGCCGTTGCACACAAGAGTGATACCTGTTGCATCCGCGTCTCTGAAACAAACTATACAAGTTGTGACTGCAGGCAACGCGCAGCTACGACAAACCTCACCTGCCCAGGGTAAGCCTGTTATTAACACGGCCAGATGTAGTCCAGGTCCAAACCAAGTGCGCTTGCAAACGATCTCACATCAAATGCACCCCCAACAACTTCAACAACAGCAGCAACAACAACAGCAGCAGCAACAAACGCAACAGTCGCAAGAATCTCAGCAAAAATAAATTATACTCAATAAGTTATTTTCTATTATTCATTTTTCGACATCTTTTGCTTTTAATATAGTACATACGAACACAGGTATGGTAAACACTATCAAATTAACAACATTCCATAAATGACGTCAGGAAAACCGTACTGACTGAAAGAGTAATCAAGTTGATGTATTTTTATTCTTTTCTCTTCTGCTGATGAAATGAATTTTTTCTAAACATTCCTTAATTCCTTATAATCATACTCTAAAATCTTGTTAATACATTTTTTTTGTATATTTTCAAGTGTTTAATTAAAAAGATGATGTTAAACAAGTTTATACTGACAACAAACAGGTTGTATTGATTTGCAAAGAATAAAGGAGGAAAGAACAGAAGTCATTAAGCATTTTATTATTTATTTTTCTTTTTTCTTTAGTTTGTGTAAAAATAAAAAAATCCTTTCTATACACACTTTGATGAAAAAAATGTAGAAATACTATAATTTGTCGAAAATAAGAGTTGAATTTATTTTAATGTATTCAGTCACGACTGTTGTAACCAAACTTTGCAATTTTAATTAACAGTGTTGTATAATTTTGTATAAATATGCAACTAAATTTAGTTTTTTTATAAGTGTTTTAGTCTTTTTTTGTAATTACATGCTGCTTTTATAACTTTGGTTTTACACAAACTTCAAATGTTTAAAATATTTATTTCTTTTAATTGATTAATGATTATAACATTGTTATTTACTTAACGTCCTGGTAAAATTGGTTGAATTCTGTATTGGGATCTGACGAATGAGCGCAGTTTAAAATAAAAAAATTACATATATATGTACATATAATCGTCATAAACATAATTTTATTTTTAATTGCGGTATTTTAATGGAATTTTATTCAAAATTGTGACGCGTAGAACGCAATGTAATATATTTTATTATTTCTTTTTACTAAAAAATATAATTTTATTATATTTTATTTGAATTTTTCACCACAATAAATCCATTGCATTGATAAAAGTCAGTTCCCAATTATTTAGTTAAAGATTGTTTTTGATTTATATCATTTACACACTTTTGAGACTTGATAAATATCTACCAATTTTAATAGCCATTATTCATACTTGTATGAATGATAAAAGTGTTATTTTATGATAGCTTTTTTTTTCTTTTTTATTGTTTAATAATTAATACTATTTCGTTTGTTACGTTTGTGTGCAAGTTTTTATAGAAATTTCATACAATGAAGAAACACTAACAACATAAAGAATTGTCTAATGTAATGATGAAGATACTTATAGTTTTACTTTCATTTACAAAAGAATGCCCATATGCATATAAAGTATGAAAGCGAATAATAGGTACTTTTTAGAACAGTTCGTAAATTATTAATCACATTAATAACTCAACAAACAAAAATGTATATAATCATCAACTTTTGTGTAATTATAATTCGTTATTGACATTTCATGAAGTAGGCATAATATGGTTTTGGTAATAAGACAATAATCTGTAGATAGACCTTGAATTAATTCAAGATTGAAAAGCGATTACTGCCCTTTGTTTTTATTACGTAGGAATAACGTATTCGCAAATGAAGCGTCGCGTGTTGTTATGATAAAAAAAGCTTGGCATAAATGTATGTAAAAAAAAGTTGTAAAATCGAAAATTTAATATGAGATTACACAAAAAATGAACAATGTATTATAGAATAAGAATAAATAGCTTCGGTGTACAATTTTGATATTTTATTTCTTTTTAGAATTCTAGGAATACATTTTATTTAAATAGTAATTTTTTTATTAGTACTTTTTACATTATTAACTTTATTTTTTACGTATTATTAAATAAATAAAAAGTTTAAAATTTTCATCAAACATTAGAAAAACTTGACTTAATCAGAAGATAATTATAAATCATATTATACGAGTTTCCAAATTATCAATTGCTATTTGTTTAATAACATTTAATGCTTGTTTAATTTCTTGCAATTCCGAATTGTTAAATCTGAGTTCAGCTTCTTTAAAAACTATATTCACATTTTTCTCTACTGGATAAAATATAAATGGAAAACTAAACTTGTCTTTGTACCTAAAATGCAGATCATTATTTTGGAATTTTATTAAAATATAAAACATTCTCAAATAAGTTTAAAATAAAAAAAAGTAACTTACTTCATCACCAAATCAGTTAACGTATTATATGTCAAATTTTCATCATTCTGGATTTTCTCATTATTTTTATGACACGGCTTCAAGTTATTTATATATATTTTCATCATATAATTGTATCTGTGTAACATGACAAATTTATCTACAACAAAACATAAGAAAATTTGTAGTAACAATCTCGGATACGGAAAAAAATTATCAATAAAGGTTTATGCGAGATTACCATATTCATTCAATTTATCTATCTCGCATAAGAATGTGTTGATAAGCTTATATTTCGTGGTGAACGGCAACAACGACCAAATTTTATGAAAGTATTCAGGATTAGTAATAACGACATTCTCAAAAAAGTAATAAAATGATTCCTTCGATAAAGAATTGATTTGCTCCAGTGTTAATGACTTGTAGATGTACGCAGGAGATACTTCAGACATGTTGGTAATCAAATAATTTATTTTACTAAATGATTATTAATTGATAACTACAGTATCTAATTATGGATTACTGTTCACTATGCCTGTAAAGGTATTTATGATCAAAGAAAGGTCAAATCGAAATTCTTTACAGGTTGTTTACTTTGCAGGTCTCAAACACAATTGATTTGATGTAGGACTAATTTATTTTCTACAAAGACATAATATTGCTATACAAGTTGCCACTTCTTATTTTTATGATTTAAATAATGAAATAATATAAATCGATTGACAAGATTATGAGTGTTATGTAAATAAAAATTGTTTAATAATAAATATAATTATAAATATATTTTATTTACATGTTGTGATATAACAATTTATATAATAATTTAAGCATTAAGTCTCGTGTTTGCCTTGCTTGTATACGCACTTTCCTCAAATTCTATCTGCTTTTTAATATGCATTTTCCTTTGTCTGAAAATAAATTACATTTTAATTAATTAGTGTGTTATTTGAAAGAAGAATAACTAGCATAGTAGAAACAAATTCATTACAAGGCCTTATCGTCTGGTGGAGAGTAATGAAGATCAACAATAGTTTCCATTCTGATCCCAGACAAAGACAGCAGACTTAGATGAAGACATCCAAATAAAATACTGATAAATGTTCCAAAACTACCACCAATGATCAAGCCTCTAATGCCATATTTTATTTTAGAAATCCAACCAACCAAAAATCCAGCACACATGTATTCCAGCAGGGATGATTTTCCTCGATAAAGTGACACCATTGTAACTGTATATCTGAAAAATTGTAATATCAAGTATAGGTATTTTAATCAATATCCGTTGAATACTTTTTGTATTATTTTTAGATTTCAATAATACATAACATATATTACAAGTTTTCTAAAAATTCTTTTCTTCTTATTATAAGTATTCTATGTTATGCTGAAATTTTCCAAAATATATAAGGATAAATTCAAATTTATTGATAAATAGCAAACATAAATAAATGAATGACAGTATAAATTTTTCTATAATTTGAATGATTTTTTTAATTGTATAAAAACATTTTTATGGTAAAATACATTTAATCTTTATTCTTACGTAAAAATCCCTGTGTACAAAGCTCCTTTACAGCCCCAAATTAATGACTCTTTAATAAATTTAGAGAACAATATTTTTTTTAATTTTCTTTTGGCTGTGATGTGATCATAAAATTTAAATGACAAATTAGATTCTTCAAAATATTTCTGTGATCTTCTCATTGATAGATAGCCGCCAATAAACGAAGTTACCAAAAATCCACCTATCACATTATTCATTGATGAAGTGTATTCATTTGTTGGTTGACCATATTCACTGCAATATGTAATTTTCTCATAGAATATACGTAATTGATATGTAATTAATAATAAATTAAACATTATCAGTAGTAAATAGTTTGTTGGTATTAAACGTTTACTATTTAATTATTTATTTAAAGGTTAATATTGTTGAATAACATAATTTTAAGACAATACTTAATTTAATTATAAATGTATAATAAAATAAGAAACTTACTCGTTTTTGAACATTAATTTTAACCTATACCAACCGCTATTCGGGTCATCACTAGAAAAGTATGTTGAGGTCCAGTTTAAATCTTTTCCGATAGTCAAAAATGCCAATAAGTAAGGTCTTTTAACTATACATTTCATCATGATTATTTTATCAGTTGAATAACTTTAAAACATACTAAAAATCGTTTATTTACAAAAACCGTGTATTTCCATCTTTATAACCTAATTTTGAACATGGAAGACCGCCTGATGTAAACACACGTGCAGTTCATGTGCAGCATCACTTGTTATTTTTATTTATTTTTTTTTCTAGATTAATTTTTGCATGAAGATTAATTCATAACATATTTCATTGTTTATAAGTCGTCAAAGACAGATAAGCAGAAAAAATACACTTTAAAATATTTATTAATTGCGAACAATAACATATTAACAATAAAAGTAATAATAAACATTGCAATATTTTTTATTATATAATAATGATTTATTACTATGAAATACAATAATTAAATTTTTATAATACAATCAATGGTAGTTAAAATAAACAATAAACAAAACGTTTTTAAAAACAAACATAATATTTTGAATTTTAAAATTAAGGAGTTTTCCCAGAAGTACCAATCTACACACGTGCAAACCCGCCCGCCTAATTTCCGAAATCGCAGATAAGCGCTTCATCAATCATCAGTCTTACTTTAACCAGTGAACCGTGCAGATCTCAGTCCGTCAAATTTAATAAAATGTCTAATATCTAATAATATTAAAAAGAAATACGATAAAAGTATTATTATAGTTTTGAATGTCGCACGTTTTGTCCGATTATCTAGTGTGCATTTCCCGCCAGTTCGTGACGCAGTAACGGTCGGTTAGACTGTCGCGCGATGTACTTCGCGGTTTATCTTCATGGCGCAAAGACGACAGGTTTGTTTGTTTGTTTGTTTGTTTTTATTGAACTTGTTTTAATTTGTTTTTAAACTCTTTCATTCAATCTTAACCTAATCAATCGATTATTTTCAGGTTATGCTTTGAGTTTAATTTGAGTTATACCATGATCGTACATCATCCTGAAAAATTGTAAGCTTATATTTTTGATGCTTAGTTTTACAACAGAAAAGGTAAGTAAATCAAAACGTTCTATTCTTGATATAGTTCTAAGAATTGAGAATTAATAATGAATACATAAGTATTACAATACTAATTTTGTTGAGGTTTGCTTGAATGGTGAAATTTCCAATAATACAAACGTAAACAACGTATTTGAATGAACACCTAAATAATAAAAAAAAAAAAAAAAATTCAAATAAAATCATAATGTAAACGTTGATTAAGAAGTTCCAAGCTGGTACTTTTTTAATATTAAAATGTTTACTAATAATCGATTATTATTATATATATTAATATAATACTGTTATAACAATGTAATTGTAAAATCATGATAATTAATTATTAATATTGAATAATATTATTTAAATTTAATATCTTGATTTTAATTTTTCTAATTACATTTTTGAATATACCAAAATTTTTCTTATATCTTTCTCTTGTTAATATTCTTGTATAAAATGGATTAAATGCAACAATTGGCATTTATAACTTGAGATTTTAATGTTGTACACCTTGAGTTCAAGTATAGAAAAGGCAAAAAAATTTAATTTCAATTAATTCTTTGAAATAAATTTCATTTGTTCTAAACGTCGTTTAGGCTTTCTGATATTCTTTTATATATTTTTAATACATTTCAACATGTTTTTTTTTTTTATACATATACATGTTTAGTTTATTTACACATTATGAAATTTTTTCAAAAATTAAAATTTTCTTTTGAGCAAATTCAAATAATTGTAGGATATTAGATTGCTTAACACCTTGATTAATGAAATGATTATTAAACAATATTCAAATTCAGGGAAAATAAAATCTTAAACTACATAATTATTAAAGCTTTTTTTATTTTTGTTATAAATTGTACAAATATATTTTTATACATTGTGCATATTTTATCTATAATATATACAACAGGCTTTGAGAAACTATTTAAATATTAACACAGTTAAAAGTATAAAACGTTTACAATTGTTGTTAATCGATTTCATCGTTATATTAGTGGTTTATTCGTTTTACATTTTGTATTCAACATTGTTCAATATATTCATATAGAATAATAAAAAATATACTCATTGGTTTTGTTCTTCTGTTTTTTTTTTTTTTTTTATTTTTTTGTTTTTTTATTATTCTTATTTCATACGATTGATAACTAAATCACTAACAACCAACAGGCCCTTTTGATATGGGCTGTGCATTAAAGATTGTGCTAGGCGCGATGCTTCAATGCAATGACTTTTTGCCAAAAATCTGGTTTGTTCTAAACCATTGGACTTGTGTACAAGTTCGAAAGCTCTTTCCACATCACCGGGTTCTTGGAAACGACGCATTATCATTGGTGTCAGTTCCGGGTACTGTTGAAGAACAAAAGAAATTATTAAATGCAGTAAATGAAAACGTTTAATTTGCGTTCTTCGCAATTCATTATTCGTATATCAAATTATTTTCTATTATGAATAATGATCAAATTTTCATGCGAAGGAAATCTTCAATGCTTTTTCTTTTTTGAAACAAATTCCTACCGACGTTATTTTCCAATCAAAAAAATTAAACTTTTCACAAAAAATGGTATTGCAAGCTTCCTGTTCTTAAACAAAAATGTGGAACATTTTGCAAAAAAAGTTAAAAATATTTACTCGTTCGCAAGCAAAGAGTACGGGTGCGGTCGCTAAACCTAGTTTCAAATCAGCGGCTGTAGGTTTCCCCATAGTTGCTGCAGAGGAAACGAAATCTAAAAGATCGTCAACTAACTGAAAAGCTAATCCTACGTTCCGCCCATACTGAAAAGCAACTTCAACAAGACGATCGTCAGCATCAGCTAGCATTGCAACCTGGCGAAATCAATAATTTTCTATTAATAAAAAGCTAATATTTAATTGACAAAATCTTACAAACTAGCTATTTTAACAAGCTGACATTCTTTTTTCTTTTACACGAACATTTCTATTTTACATACTATTATTTTAAATTTTTTATATCAGAATTCAGTATACATTTGCAGTTTCCAAAAAGGTTCTACAATTTATATTGACTACTGTTTAAATTGAAGAAATATAAATTATTGCAAAACAAGTATTTCAATTATTAATTCTTGAAAAGAATAAATAAATAAAATGTACCGCTTTAGCAGAATTAGCTATCAGACTCGCCGTCTTTCTGTACGTTTTTGTAAGGTAATGCGCAAATCGCTCATTTTCCGTTTCTTTGGAGCCTAATTGCATGAATTCTCCTTTCACTAAATCTGTGAGAACCTGAAAAAGTGATATTGTATAGACCATTTTATATATTTATGCACAAATTATATTATTTAGAAAGTTTTAAAATAATGCAGTCGTCGTGAATCCTTGATATGATTTGTGCATAACTTTTCATATACAAATTAGATCTTGCTATAGATTGAAGTGCATTTTCTACCTGTTTCAAAGTAAGCGTTACTTCATCATTTTTTAAGCGCGCTGTCATCATAGACGCCACTCCAAGAATAAACGTTCCGGCGTGCGCTGTCTGGAAACAAAAAAATTATAATTACATGTCCATATATGTATACGCATGTGTATAAATTATAATATTTAATACTTAATATTTATTAAGGCGTACTAAACATTTTTTGCTAGCTTCATTTTAGAGTTTAAGTTTTTGGTGAGAATCGTCATCGAAAGAGTAATACTTAATTTTAATACTAGAGGGCGCACTAGTGCCACAATTCACGTAGAAAAATATTAATTTTACTTTGAGAAAATAAAGTTTGTAAAATGCATTTTGATAAACTCACAAAATCGTCCGATTGGAGTTTATGAGTTGCATGTGCATTATTGTTCTGCACATGACATATACAAAAAAAATCCGATTTTGTAAAGTGATTGAGTCAAATAAAAAATATGATTCAAGAGACACGTCTTTTGCGTGAAAATAAATGTTTATCAAAAAGACAGAACATACAATTAAAAAAGTCACTATTTTTGCAATTTTTTTATTACTTGAATTTTTACCATGAGAAAAATAAACAGTTAGTAATTACAGAAATATCCAAAAAATTGTCCATTTAAGTCCACTATTTTACACCTGTGTTGTTCTCCAGTCATAATTTATAATATATATTATTATTTTAGTGACTTTTTCTCACCAAAATCATAAGACTCGATAACACAAACACAGAAAAAGAATTTTTTTATTTATTGGTACACTGCAAATGTACGTGTCTCATTTTAAAGTTTGAGACATTTAATTGATTTGAGACATTAAAAAGTGTCTCAATGTCTCAATTTGAGACACGTACCTTTGCAGTGTAGTACGCATCTTCAGATATTTGTGTCACACTTTTTTTTATACGTTTTTTTTTTTACACTGAGTTACCGTGGCTAACCTTTTTTTGACTCCAGATGGCGTTGACCGACGGTTTGCCCCGACGGAAATCCGACTGATCGATTACGTCGTCGTGAATCAAAGAAGCGCCGTGAATCATCTCAGAAATCATCGCGACTTGTCGCTGCGATGCCAAGAGATCACTGGAAACGATTGTCATTAGGAAAAACGTAGCGAGAAAGTATTTGTCAACATATTCATATCCTTCAAACAAAACAGAACTTGCATTTTAAATTCCAAGCGATTTCATGGAAAAGAAAGTCGGGAATCGTCTGGAAAAGTGAAATAGATAGAACTGGCCGGACTCGGGGAGATTTCCAGACAAGTTCCCATAAATCCAGGCACAATTGCCAAACATTTTCGAAAACGGTCAGTAATGATTTTACATTTGAAATCCGATTAGTAAAAAAGTCGAGTTCAAAAATAAGCCTCTCCGATTTTAAGCGTTCAGTTTCACTTCTCCAAACGTCTTCGCACTTTCCTTTTATTTATCCACTCAATTTTATTGTCATTCCCGACAATTTTACATGAAAAAGTTTATTCAAAGTAGGGATCGTAATTTTGAGTCGTGATACGAGAATGTGGCATCAAAACGTGAGCACCTAAACGTCGTTTCAAGTGAAAACAATGTGTTACATTGTCAGAAAAATATTGACTCCGTCGACGTACTTTCTTTCTTTGTGGTAATTGATCGCTCGTGCCATTAAAATTGCAATCATTGGTCGTAAGGCCTTTCCCTGTCCACCAAAGTAGTACGTCGCTATTGTCCTAAGCTGATCTCGTTGTGTATTTTTCATAAGTTCCTGAAAAAGATAAGGTGTCACGTTAATTCTATAAATTATGCAGGCAGAGAAAAGTTGTGAAAACGATTACTATAACTTGTCAAAGTTAGATGATATCGTGTAAAGTATATTTTCAAAATTTACTCTACCATTACATATATTATGTGATTCATGTAATACATATACATGTAAAGATATAGCATATATAACAAGACATGAGAAATTGTCTGATTAAGAACGTTCTTGAAGTTTCCAATGTTTATTAGTAAACGAAAATGAAATCTGATATACTTTTCCTTACGCAAATAATGGTACCTTTTGTTTAAATACTTTTACAAGAAAAAAACGTGAATATTTAAATGTTTCAGAATATGAATTTTTCATTTTTGATGTTTGCTGTTGAATTATGTATAATTAATTTTCGTTTATTAATAATAATTGGAAACATCGACTGTATTGTATTTATTAGGTTCGTATACAAATATGAATGATAATTAATTCAAACCAAGAATTTTCCATGTTTTTGGTACGTCTCAAGTATAAAAATTGACTTCTGACTTTGATAGATTGTAGTCATTTTTAAATTAATACAACTTCATCTCGTTTGAAGTATTTCATTCTTTAACTTTTTATCACTTTTTGCATACTTTTTCTTGAACATTAGAGAAAAATGCAAAATCAAATATTATATATATTTCTAAATAAAATTTTGTATATTTTAAAATTTTTTACAAACAATGGGAAAATGATAATGAAATGAGAAATAATAATAACATTTATTTCACTATTTTCAGAGTTAGAATTTCAAATTAAAAATTAAAGTTCAATTAAAATCTTAACGAAACACCACCACCTACGTCCCGCCTAGCTTACTTCCCCCCCACCTCCACCCACCCTGTCTCCCCCTTCGCCTCTCCTCTCCCCGTTTTTCTTCCTTTTTCTCTATTGTTCTCTTTTTATTCTGTCTTCTATTACTATATTTTGTCAATAAGTAATAGCATATACAAAAGTAAATAAAAGAAATCAACAAAAAAAAGAAAAAGAGAAAAATAATATAAAGAAAGATAAAACGAGAACAAAGAAAAACAATCAGAAAACAAA
>JABFOV010000727.1:0-32741 GCA_022817685.1 Aradophagus sp. ZL-2020
AGCAAGAGAAGATAAGTGACATGTAGGTGTGCATATAGTGGATTTTGGAAAACTTGATTAATTGGTAATGAAGTAAAGTGTATTTTTTTTGTTTCTGAAGAGAGAATACGGGATGGGAAGAGGAAGGGGGGGCTGGGGGATCGGTATGATTGATAACGGTCAACTGGTATACGTCTTAATTGCTTTAAAAATAATTAGATTTGTTGGGGTTGCGAAAAAAAAAAAAAAAAAAAAAAAAAAGAAAGAAAAAAAATGCGGCGAAAAAATTGATTGGTCATTAAACGGCCGATTATTAACCGTGGTGCTATTGAATTTTCACAATAAAGTTACACGCGGTCGTAAACAATCGCAAGCAACTGCACGTGTGGGTTACACATTTTTCGCACTTGATCGGCATCGCGAGTCGATTTTATGTTTCACTTTCTCTAATGGTCGATCGAAGAGGCCAATTTTATGACAGATCTAATTAAGTGGCGCCCATTTTTGCTACGAATAGAAACTGCAAATGTTCATGTAAAATAAAGGCTCGTTTTAGGAATGTCAGAAATGTTTTGCAACTTTTGTTCAATCGTTGAAAACGAACGAAATCAAATGATCGGGTATCTGGCGTAAAAGATTTCGGATTTGAGTACGGACACTTTTGAAACACTCCTTTTTACGCAGAAGTTTAAATTTTGACTCAAAGCTTAAAATTGTAGTGAAAAGTAATGTTTTAAGAATCTAGAAAATTTTAGGATGTAAAGGTGTAAGCGTTTTAGAATCTAAAACGTTCATTAAATATATAATTTTCATTATAATTGCAGAGTGAAACACAAATTTGGAGTGAATTTTCAATTTTAAAGTCAAATATGAAAAAAATTCGTCAACTTAACTTATACCACACTTTACTGACTTCTTTAAATGTAATTTTAAATCTTTGACACCGTGCACGTGAATCTTCAATTTTTTTCAACATTTTACTATCAATTCCGTCAAAGTTATTTCATTAAATGTCGCCGGAACTCCGAGAAACAAAGTTATTTCGTGCTCGCACTCCATAATGAGTTAAATTTTTTGATTCAATCGCAGCAAACACAAGTGTCCCGTTTTAAGACATTTTAATATTTAAACCGCTAAAAGTTTTTCGATTCATCGCGAGCCAGTTGCCAAAAAATATCTCAGAACGGGACACTCATATTTACAGTAACAACTCGCTCTAAATTGTTCACTCCGGACAGTGCAAAAATTTGCAACGCAACGCACGAGCGTCGTAGAAAGTGAGAAGACAGTCTTTTACAATTCAAAATCAACATTGTTTTCACGTAATTACCATATAATATGCGGAACAGTTTGTCCCCTCTTGGCATTCTTGTACAAACTATTTAGCTAATTGCTAATAACAGAGTAAACATCGAAATCAGTTGCGCAATCGTCGCTGCATCGCTGAATGCGAAGCGAGAAAATATTGTGAAGGTGAAACAACCGAGTGCCCGTGTTCCGTATGCTTAGAACTAGATATTATATGAAACGCGGAAAGCGTGCTGTAAGAATTACGGAACTATTGTCCCAAAAGCATTTGTTTGTTCCTCGACTTAGCGAATGCGTTTACGCCAGTAAACATGTGTAAGCGTTACGAAAAGACGGTTACATTTCATAACGAAAATTTAACCTCTTTCTTTTAACACGTTTCTTGAATTATATTAGACTACTTTTGCTTATTCACTGAACATGGTTTAACGAATAGATTAGAAATGAGATTGCATTGAAGACAAATCCTCTTGTTGTAAACAAATCCAATTTAAAACAAGTGGGTTAGTCTTATGACGAGTGAATTTTGTTCATTATAAAATTAGTTCGTTGTTTATGCAAATAATATGATTTTTATAAACTGATTTTTTCGTAAATGCAGAAGTGTATAATTTATATTTTAAGTTAATGTTACTGACACCAATTGAAATTGCAAATAATAGGTCTTTGAATTTTTTATACGTTTTCGAGGCCAGTAAACTAACATTTTGAAAAATTGAATAAACGTAACAATTTTATTATCTTCATTCTTTAGTCATACTTAATTGGAAAAAATAAGATTTTGCATCAATAATAATTACGAGACATACTTTATGTACAATAAATATTGTAAAAAACGCGTAAATTTAAAACCTGAAAATAACTGAAAAATAATACTCGAAACCATGAAACTTTTCGTTAAAAATAAGACGACGAAGGTTTGCCGTCTTGAAAGTACTTATTGTTCGATGAATTCAAATTTAATTTGATCTCAATAGAAAGCGACATCACTTCAATAAAACGAAACTGCCGTCCTCTCCAGTTTCCATTTATTCACGTGTCGAACGATAATCTAAAACCGTAGCATTCGATTCGTTTTTAAGAACCTCTCTTTCAATGCCCGATGGCAAACTCAGAGAATAATTTTCCAGAACAACGTTTACTTAATAAATGGAAAACAAACTTTTGCATTCAGCATATAATATCAAATCGATATCATAAGAACAAATAAAAAGTCTCATGAATAATCACCAAAGATGAATTCCGATTTCCAGAACCAACATCCTTCAATTATACCGCGACAAAAAAGAGGGAGGGGGGGGGGTCTGGATTATTCCTTCAATTTCGATGCGTAGCAACTGGGGAGTCGAAAAGTGGAACGTCATGGTTTTCCATACAAAGTCGTGTGTATAAACAGCGCATTACGCGAAATCAATTGGTCGCGCAACAACGACGGAGCACTTTCTTTTTCGAGCCGGTCGATTGTCATAATTGGAGGGGTCACGGCGGTTCGCCGTGAATATTTCATTCGGCGTATCGAAACGGCAGGACGAGCGCGAGGAAGCGGCGTTGAGTAACGCTCGTGTCTGTGCGGCGATCCCGGAAGTGGCCGGCCGGTGCCCTTGCCGTGCCCCGATTGACGGGGGCGGAGGGGGGGGGGGGGTTAAGGGTTCCGGGGTCGTCACGCGAGGCAGGGGGGGGGCGATTCGCGAGCAGCCCCGGGCAAGCGTGGGGGAGACAAGGACGGCGAGCCGCGAGGAGGGGTGAGGGAGGGGGGGGGGCGTGGGCGTGACTTTTGGGGGCTGAAGGCGTGGCTTCGACAGATCAATAAAACCACCTGGCGGAGAACGGATAGACCTCCGAAAAGTGGCCCGGATGACGAGAGGGCAGATGCTCTGCCAAACTGCATCGATCTAGCCAGCCGGCGCCCGGGTGGGGGCGCCTTTCAACCCCTTGACTGAGAGCGCCGTCTGCCCTCCCGCCCCCTCCCGAGTGCCATGGCCTCCCAATTCGCGGGAGACTTCATTCGCGAGCCTCGCTCACGCGTATGCCAACTTCCTTCCTTTAACGCCCAACTTCGCGCCAGCCGACGATTCGGTTGATCGTTCGGAAAACTGCGTCAGCGATGGTTGACAATCCGTGGGGTAGGTGCTCTTTTTTTGCTCACTTCGATAATGGGGTCATTGTTCTTATATTGTGTCCTCTTTCTTTGATTAAGGGAACAAATCGAAGCCGGAAAACCCCAGATTTAAACAATTGGAACACGAAAAATTGGTGTCAGTTTTTCAAGTTTGATACCAGTCATTTTGAAGATTTCCTTTTTTTTAAATTATTATTATTGCTTGAATCGACTTTACTTCGAATTATTCTTGGAGTTTATATGAACGTTTTTTTTTCTTTTTTTTTGACGTTGGAACAACTAAAGAATTTTGGTACATGAATTAACAAAGTCAATTAAATTTAAAAACAGACAACTAAATTCACGGTTGTATCTACTAATTTTTTTTTTTTGTTGGATAATCAAGTCTGTGTTTTCAGTGAAGGTAATTAGAATCATACTTGAAACGATTCGCCACTGAAATTTTACTTATTCCAACTTGATACTGTTCGCTGGTTGTATTACAACTCACTCAATTATTTTTGTCTGAAAAATGTTTTTCTCTATCTATTTATTTATTTATTTATTTATTTATCTATTTATTTATTTTTTCGATTTTTACAGCTTACAGTATCGAAAACTGTTTTTGAATCACAATGTATAATTTCAAGTCAACCTGGAATCTATGACATTCCGTCGAGATGTCTATATGTCTAAATATTTTGGGTCAAGAATTAACAAATTTTGTACATTAAAAGTCTTAATTCCAAATGAATGAATGTTTCCCCGAAACATTAAATCTTAGCACAAAATCTCCAAACAAACAAATAAAAACATAACCGTAAAAATATTTATTTTGAAATAAGTCTAAAGAAAAACTCATTTTGCGACGAACTGTATAAATTTCGATACAAAATTTCTAATTTCTAATTAAAAGGAAACATTTTTTCATTGTAAATTTTATTCGTTCAGTTAAATGTGTTTCAAGTATTGTTTCAATCGAACATAATTTAAACAAGATTGTGATACTTTGGTCTCAAGATGTTTATTTTTAACAGTGATAATATGAAGTATTTACGAACTTAACCCTTCAGTGATTGTATCAGTCTACGTGGTTGACCGATCACGTGACCCGTTTCAACGGACCGGGGATCCTTAAATGGGGCACGCACACGATCCTTCGCTCGATTCACACGTACGAGCGTTCGTGTCCGCCGATCGTAAAATGCTAAGCTGTTTCGACAAATGTCTTTTTACGGATTCGTAAACGATAATTAGTCAATGTACAACTCCGGTATACGCTGGCAATGATGCAACATAGATTGCTCTCAATCGAACGAAATCAATATCTCGTGGGCGAAGTCGCGTGAGCTGTTCGGCTTCTGCAGAATGAATGCAGAGAGAAATGCAGATGAAACATGTTTATCGACTTGACCAAACGTCGATGAAATATTAAATGGACGACGAATATTTTTACTTCGTTTATAATCGATTCAGTTAATTTTAATTAATCGCAAGTTCATGAAAATTACAGTTAAAATATAAAAGTTATTATTTCATCAAGTCAGTTGTTAAGCAACATTATTTATTTCCAATGATTGATCATTTAATATTATATTCTAAGAAATCAATAAAAGTAAATTAAATTAAATAATTGATCGATTTAGCGAAACTTCAGTCATGAGATCAAGAATACACTTCGCTGAATTTGAGATCAATAAATTATTTGATCAATGATTTTAATTTCAATGGATATAGAAATACAAATACTCCACTATCAATGTTAAACAAATTCAGTGAAGTGAATATTTAATTCAATAAAATGTTTCTCTCAATGAACGATTAATCGCGTGTTGAAAATTATTAAACGATCAATTTTTATGTTATCAGATCAAAATTTATACATTTCAAGATATACCATTCAATTGGTTTTCTTATATTTTTGCCTTAAAAAAACGTTCCATCATTAACAGCCGTTATGAGAAGTTGCAAATTGATTGGCCCCGCGTAATTATTGTTTGATTATAATAACGATCCGGCCGTCCCGTTACGCAACCGCTTGTCACGGTTTTCGAAAGAACGGAATCCTCCGGAATCATCCATTTATCAGCTTTCTTCTCTTATGTCCCTTGTCACTTTAATTATCGGCTCAGTTTTGATTCACGGGACTTTCGTTTTTTCGGCGAAACGATATCCTTTCGGGATAAAAGGCCGATGCGCACAATTGCGCAACTTTTGCAAATAAAGCAGCCGCGTGCAGTTCGAAATAAATGTGCTTCTTTCTGTCATAGACTTTCTCCGGCGTTCGTGAATGAATGTTGTACGTTAACGTGGCGCGATATGGGATTCTGACGGTTGTTGCTGACTACATTCTGATATTTTTCCATTATCGGTCGTTTTCGATAACGTCGATAGAAATTGATATATTTGATTGTGTATTATTGAATTTAATCAATTATATTTTTGTTTGTGTTGCATTTTTTATTGGGCGGGTTGCCTGTTAGAAATAAATAAATAAAATAAATAAATAATCTTTGTATAGCAAATCGAAAGAAATCGATATAAATATTCACTAGAACTTTGTTAATAAATTTTGAGATTAAAGAAATTAAGAAATCTGATATTGTTGAGAAATTACGATAATTTATAGAGTTGGCGAAAAACAATTTAAAACAAGTTTTATCAGATTTTTATCCAATCTATAAATTACGAGGATTGATTTCAATCAGGATTTGATTCCGACTTTTTTTAAATATCTGACAATTCCACTTGTGAAACGTATCAATTTAATGTAGAAATATTTTTGCAATTATGTCGAAACGAAAATTTTATGTTTTCATTTTCATAACTTTTATTGTTATTATTCTATGCCTTACGGTTAATTTTACGACATTTTCAACAGTGTATTAAGCTAAAAAGAAATATAAAATAAATAAGATTGGTTTATTTCAATTGAATTTAAAAGCAAATTGCATCCAACTTGGATAAAGAAGCTAAAAGTTATAAAATACGATCGATTTCATTTCTAACCATAAAATTGCGTAGGTTGTTTGAGACTTTGGAAATGTGATGAATACGGATTTGGATAAATATTATGTCGCACCAATGTCTATTGATGTTGGCCATTTTTAAATTTTACGCAGACAAACAAACCAAAAGTAACTCGTAATTTTTATAATAAGAAACATTCTTCCGAAATGAGAAAATGAACGTAGTTTGAAAAATGATAAAATTGAGTCGCATTGAATTAAAAATAAACTCATTCGAAAACTAAGACTTGATAATTCGACAATTAATTTCGTAGAAATACCAACGTATGCAAATATAAAAGGTCACAGGAAGCCGTACGAAAAGGACGCGAGCGAAAAAGAAAACGTTAAGTTCGAGTGCGGCCGTTATCAGCACTGACTCATCATATTTTCTCAAGACCGGAGTTTTCGACCAATTGTTCCGTTTAATTCTATTTGCGAGCTGCGGTAGCACCACTTTGACCCATTTTGATATCGATTGTGCGACTTTTTAAAATACGCCCGGCGATATTTATGAGCGCAACTGTTGTGTACGGAGAATTATGTTTGAAATTTTATTGCGCGAGTCCAAATTTAGGGACTATTGATAACCACGAAAAAAATTTACAGTATCTCTAAAAGAATAAAGTATCTTTATTAAGTATCTTAATTTTTGTTCGTATACAAAAAAATTGCTTAAACTTTTAAATTTAAATACGTGTTATGTAGTAAATAAATGACCATTATTATAGAATTATAAACATAGAAATTATAATAGTGCATTAATTAATTATTTAATTATATAAATTATATAAGTACTCATATTTTTAAATGCGATCTACGTGACCTCAACAATCATTTAAATCTGAAAACGAATTTTTTTGAATTTTACAGTTTTAACTTGATGATCCAATAGAATATTTCGCAAAACGTATCAAAATTTTATTAAAGTTAAACAAAATTCGTCGAGAACACTTTGCTTTTGTATCAACGAAGGTTTCCAGTTTGCTTCTGCAAAAAGTGGTAACAAAAATGAAACTGCGTTGAAACAATCGGTTTTGTACGATTCGACGAAACAAAAACGCAAATGTCAAGACGCGAAGGCCCGCGCGAATTTTTAAAATATTTTCGTTTTGTTCGGGGAAACAATTGCATTTATTCGCGGGACTGTGTCGCAACGTTATCCACAACGTTGTGCTCATAATTGCGGCCTTTGCGTCACTGTCAGACGTCGCTCGCCAACGTCTCGGCGTGGCTTTATTAATTGCCGGAGTGCAAGCGGCTGATTTGAGAATGAGATTAAGATTTTCCTTAAACGTGACGGGAATCCAGATATTCTTCTTCGACGTTCGTAAGTGACAAATCGCCGAGTTGCAAATGAACTTTAGTGATTTTCATTACGCATTAGACCGCGAACGGGCGAACCAAGTGATCCAACATACTTGGCAACTGTACAACAATGTATTCATTTTTTTTTGTGGTTTCAGAGAAATATATTGTATTTACAACTATTTTACATAGTAATATACGTGTTAATATGATTGTCGTGTGAATTTCTGGTACTGTTTTTATATTATTTTTAGGGCAAATACTTGAAGCGAAATTCGACATTATTTACTGTTTCACTATTTTATAAAAGTATAAAATAACTGCTATATTTTCTGTTCAAAAAGAAGAAATATGGAACGGCCAATCGCTCCATTTAAATCAGTCAGTAAAAATTCTCGTCTTTGCGGAGTAGCGGAGTCGCATAAAAAGTCTTTCAATATTTGTGTAACTCGATAAGAGTGAAAGAGATCCGCGCCTACCAATCGCTAATTCCCCGAACTATCGCCGCGGTTATCGACTGTCAAATTGCACGCCTCTGTCGTCGCTTATCAGACATTTATTATCGATTTGAAACGAAAATTCCATCTCGTGAAAATACCCTTTCCCTCGTCGAACTCTCCTTGCTTATCGAACGGTAATTGCCAACTGTTCAGAAATTTTGACAGTCATTTCAAATCTCGTTTTATCTACAGCTATTATTATCGACTTCTCATGGCAAAGATTTTTCGGAGTTATCATCATGCACAACAGAGAAATATCATTTTTAATATATAATCCACAGTAATTATATATTTATATACATTTATCACAGAATTATGTTCTCTTTTCATTCATAAGTCAATTATTGTTTTTCTCTACGTACAATAGGGCGACGATGTTTTTTTTCCAAGTTAAAAAATGTCTGAAATGTCGATGAATTTAGACATCTCAGCCATAAAAAGCGCAATCACTTTTCGGCTCGCGGGCGAAAAAGACCTCTTTCCCGCTTCCCGTACACAATAAACGAATTAAATTTTTCGCCCCCGATAAAAAAGACCCACTTTTCGCTTTAAGAAAAAAAACTGCTATTAAACAAATTAAATTTCACGAAAAGACTCGCTTTCCAGTCACGAAAAAACTGGAAATACTACTTTTCTTCGCTCTTCGAAGAAAAAGCGAGTTCCCAATCGTAGCATTTGTTTTCAAAACACAATCATGTTTTTTCTCTGCAAAAATAAGGGTTCACCCCTTGGTGCGCCCTTAAAACCAACCAACGACAGTATAAATAGACAGTAAGACGCGAATAAACGTCGCCGCCGACAATGTCAACAGTAAGCGGCTCGTTTACAAGCGTCGGGTGGACCGTCGAAACAAAAGCAACGCGCGTAACAAGCTTCCGGTGGTTATCGATTAAAACAATAGCGCTCGTCATTCGGCGGGCAAACAATGCGCGGAGAAGTATTCGGTGGGAATTGTTCGGCGCGTCTGCGACCCTCGGGCGCCAGCGGCGCGTTTCTCACCAGCGGGGCACAGCCCCCCGGGGCTCCGCGGGGCTCCCCGTTTGATCGGCAAACACTGTAATTACCTCGAATATTATATTAGGCACGGCGCGGTGAGTCGGCTGCGCCCGACGTGCCGCTCTTTCTGCCCGATCCTCTGCTCGTGGCAGGTACGCATTAAGAATTGCGATTTTTGTTTTCGACCATTGTGTTCGACCAGCCTCCCCCGCCTCCGGATCGGAATGCGCGCGGAAAAATTGACAGCGCGGGTTTCTGCGCTCTAAAAAGTGGTTGAAAACATTGAAGTTATTGTAAGTGGATTATTCTTGTGACAAACAGATTGTCAAAATAATCCACTTGTCGTGAGAATAATATTCTTTTGGTGGAGGAATTGAGACGAACGCAGGCTATGGATGTAATGAAAGCAATTATAATTTTATATTAATTAAGGAAAAATAATTACTTCAATTTTAAAAGCATTCAATCATTTCCTATTTTTGCGATACTTTTTAGTTACGATGTCCATAATGTCTTTTTTTAGTAGAAAGTTAGAAGAATTAAAATTAAAACAATTTCTGAGCACTTGTGATGTTAGGTATATAAGGTTGTCGCGGTATTGAATCAACATTGGACAGTGTGTAAATTTTGTTGGGGAAGTAGCGACGTGAAGTTTCGAATAAATGTTGAATTAGCGTTAGCTTAATTTGTCTGGGTGGAATACGTTGGAGTTTAAGATTCATGGTTATTGCGATGTTGAAACAACATTGAAATATTAAATTAATGTCGGGTCTATTGTAGAATATCAAATTGTAAAATTATAAAATTTTAAAATCATGTCAAATTAATTATTTTTAATTAATTTTATAACATTAATACAATTGCAGCAGGCAAAATATTTGGAATCAAATTATGTAAAATTAATTACATTGATTTTACTTCAATTAATAAGACGATAAAAAAAGGTAATTTATTCAACTACAAAGTATAAATTATTTTGGAAAATGTTTACATTTAAGATTTATAATTTTCACAATGTTGATTCAACATCAAACGATTTGCGAAAAGACGAAATAAATACGAAGGTGTACATTTTAGATAACCTTTCAAATGGTTTTTCAATTTAAAAATAAAAAAAGATGAATAACAAATCCATAAAACCTTGTTACAACATCGAATCTACATTGACAAATGTACAACATTTATTAAACGCCGTCTATGAAACGTTTCATAAGAAATATTAGACTTATCGATCAACCTATCGTTTTTTTCACCGATAAAATCGATAGAAAACTATCCCAATCACATGTACCCACGTAAAACCACCGACTCCGCGATTGATGCATGTTCTCAAAACGCATCGGTTGCGAAATTGTTTAAACTTGTTATTACGTCGCGTTTTCAGGTATATTAATATAACATTATCGACGTGCGCTCGGGTTAATTTGAAATGTTAAAAATAATTATAATTCAATATCGCGTTTGTTGCGCTGTCAAGCGGCGCCGAGAGAGTGATCAGAGACGAGAAGAGGACGTGAAAAATGATAAAAATTCGCCAATGAAAGGACGCGAGGCACAAAAGAAAGTCCCTGAAAACGCGCGCGGCAATGGCGTTTCTCTTGATTTTGTATTATCCGCGGATTTTTATGCGCGTCCCAAGCGCGGCTGTTATTAGAAGAGGCCGATCGTCAATGAGTAATTCTTTTGTATTGCCCACGCGGCGCGCTTTAAATCAAAGAGCAAACGATCTTCGCGCTGATTGATAGAAATTCGCTAAAGAGTCGTACGTCATCTCTGCCAGATGTACAAGATAAATTATTCATCCTGCCATGTCAGAGGAAATGCATCGACCGTGTGATCTACGTTTTGTAAAAAAAATTGAAAAACAAGTATGAGAATAGTGTGAAGAAATGGAAAAATTGGAAATAAAACGAGAGGACGATTCGCGCGGAGCAAAAATTGTTAATTACGTTTCAAGAAAAGGGTTTTGTCTTAGAAACACTTTTGTAGTTATTTATGAAAAATTTTAATTTTTCAAGTGCGTTTTTATACTATTTACTCTAGCTTTTTTATGCCTCTTAACATTGCGATTAATTACAGTCATGAATGAATGTATTAATGTTTATATACACCGAGAAAATAAATTGCACCTACAATGATAATTACAGTAACTATTACCATTTTAAATGATTAAAATGTGAATAATAAACAGCAACTGGAAAATTAATTACTATGCTTTTTAAATGTACTGCTTGTTTTTAAGTTGTTTATATGTGAAACATAATGATATAATAAGAGTGTTATTGGCAGCAAATATCCAGTAGAAAATAGCCATAAGATTGAAATGGTCAGTGGTTCTCAACCAAAACCCATTTCGTAAAATCTGCTGGCGTATAAAACCAGACGAGATTGCACAAAATTATTGAAACCAACTTTGAAATTCGTCTAAAATTTTGTCGCATAATAATTGTTGCAAAAAGTTATAAACATTCAAATTAAAAAAACATACATCTTTTGGGTGCCTCTGATTGATAATTTCGAACTCAATTATTTCGATATCCGTAAATTTAAACCATGTATTCTTGGTTGAGAACCACTGAGTCTACAAGTCTGTTGGCTATTTTTCATTTGTCGCCAGTTTCACTCTCATATTGGGGAACCATAAATATTCAATTTTTGTTCAAGTGTAAATAATCGACCGACTTTTTTCAATATATAATTATAATATACTATGTGTAATGTATAAATCAAAGGAATTGATAATAATTTATATAGTCCCAACAAAACACGTCCGACGCATTCCTTGTCGTTGCAATAACGGCGACGTTATTATTTTCTGTGTTCCTCGCACGTTATCGACCAATCGATCGATCGGGAGCTCGTAACGAGAAGATAGCAATCAATGCAGTCACGGCAGTAAAAATTACAATATCATAACCTGCGAAATGTCAGGCCGAGAAGGGGAAAAAATATTCGATATAAATATTTATCGTTCTCCCGTTCGATCGAAAACATAACGCGAGATCTGAAATGTTAATTAAAAGCCATAACGGTGGCACGCACCGAGTGAAAACATTTCGTCACATTCCGTTGCGTATGCATAATGATGCGCGTTTTACGATGGCAGGCCAATAAACGGTTTATGCGCGCATTCGCGCACTAACGCGAAACATTGTTTTCGCGCGTTGTTAACGGCCGTGGAAAAAAGGTTGTCGCATCGATTAACATTTCGAGCGCGTTGAAATGATTTCGACGCACGGCGATTCTGCTCCAGTTCCGATTGGAAGCTGCGCGCGAGGCCGGCGGTTGACAAAGTTGAAAAGGCCGAGGAAAAAGTGCGCTGCGATGCCAAAGAACGCCCTAGCTTTTCAGGGCAAATGTTATAATTAGTGTTACTTAAAAAATGTACAACCTTTGTGATCGATTTTTGTTTAATTAACTTTTGACTACGCTGTATTAATATTGCACGTAAATAAAATAAGTGCGTTAAGACGAATGATGAAATTTAAATTTGCAGATTTTATCAAATTGTATAAAAATGATTTTTAAAAATGTAAAAGAAAGAGAGTATGATGTGATTCATTTTAAGCCTCTTATACTTACAGAGCGCATTCGTCATAAGGATTCTGCTGTAAAGATAATTCAAATCAAACCTGTAGTTATTTCATAACTATTCTTAAATATTGTAACACAATTTTGTGTAAAAATAGCAATATAAACGGTAACCTAAAATTAGATTGGAATATGTTTTTCACGTTGATTCAATGGTCAGAAAAAATGTTCTTTGATATTCGATTTCCAGCATTGAAATAATTGCTATTTCAAACTGAAAACTTTCTCCCGTAAACAACATTTTAAAATTCTTTATTTTTAAATTATTGTAATATATTTTCCCTGTCATCAATAAATAACTATCGATTCAACGTCGCTGAAACGCGGATAAAAAACTTCCACTGTAATACCGCATTTTTCACTTTTCATTCTGATCACCGCCTCGACGAGTAGACAGAACAGTAGTAAAATAAAGATGATGTAATTGAAACAGTCCTAACGAGATTGCACTTTTTTACGCGCGCATTTGTTTTTCTGCCCTCCCCTCGGTGTCCCTGCCACCCCCCTTTTTCACGAGCGTTACAAACACGACCCAGTTTTTAATTGCGTTTCGAGGAAAGAACATCGCCCGAGGCGACCCATCGCGAGGAATTCCACTCCTACACCATATAGTCTGGCGCGATCGTTTTCTTGCGTTAGACTCACCTCACCTAATTCCCATCTATGCATACATATTACTGCATTAAATACGCCAACAGTCGGCAGTGGGATTTGCATTTCAGACGGACGAGCACGCCGCGCTTTCCGTACCTTCGCAATGACGACTTATCCTCTTATTAAAGCCGACTCCTAATGACTCTGAAATATGATCTTTTTTGATCAAAAGGATATTCAATCAAAATAAGAAAAAAAGGGAAAGTTCCGTTTATTAGCAACAAAATTTTCTTCGCCCTGATTGATAATGATAGTTGTTTTCGTCGCAAACGAACCTTTTCAATTAACGGGCTGAAAAATGATAATGTTGAGCTAACAAGTCATTCGTTCTAAGATGATGTTCATTTCAAATTGTTCAACATTTATTTGGATATTAAAATATGCATTCTTTGAAATTCAAGTTTCTTTGCGTTATTTTATGCGACTTGTACGACATCTTTCTGCGAGACTGCATTGTGTAAAATAAAATGTACAATCGATATTTTATTTAATGGCGCAATACATGTAATTTAAAATAGATTCTTTTGTTACTTTATTTTGTACGATTTATACGATGTCGTCTGACTCTGATAAGTTATGCTAATTTTTGATACAACTTTTCTCCGCGCGAAGAAACGAAATTTCGCAAGAGATTGGCCACCCCCGATCAATGCCAATGAAATTACACGGTTTACTTGGCATTCTCTCGCGCTCGCACTCGTCAATCGTTGTTGCTCTTTTTCGCCGCTACAGATTCGCCGCGCGCCTCGCTCCGCTTGCTAAATAAGAATACCTGGACGTCTAATACGATAATGTAACTTTATGGCCGGGGGAATGATTCAAACCCGCGCCTCCGCGAATAATTAGTCATAAATTATGGCCGCGGTTGCAAAGTTACGGAGCCACGTTGCGCAGGTATTAAGAGATATAAAGGCGGCGCGATTTTTACGATGGCCGCGCGAACCGTAAAACCGACGCACCAATTCGCGCTGTTGGTAATTAAAATATTTAATAGATCGATTGCGGCCCGTTAATTTGCCCGCTCATTGTGCCCGTCGACTGTGAAACGTTATTATTATCACCGTCATTGTCGCTGTTACCCTTGTTGTAGTAAATAAATAACGCAACATTAACTGGCTATTGATTAATAACGCAATCGGTTTCGTAAATAAGTAATTTAAGGTATGGTAATGTCAGGTGGTTACTGTTCTATAAGAAATTGAACGCGACGTTCCATAATAGTCTTATGGCCTCTGCACTGAGAAAAAAAGATTTGATACAGTCAATCAAATCGTTTGATTCAATTCTTTTAGTTACAGTTACCAAATCACCTGCGCAGAGGCAATTTTTTTTATGTCTGCGCATGTCGTTTAACGAATTTAACCAAAATTTGGTTGATTCAACAAAATCTTTTTCTCACTGTATTGGGTTTGTATCACGTATGCTTTATTAATGACATAACCGATCAGGTCCCTAATATGGTGTATGGTTTTTCATATTGGAACCAATGGCGTCGTATTCTGAATTTAGTAGTACATCAAGGCCATGTAGTACAGGCCCCTTAAGGGCCGGAATACACAGCCAGTAACGTGATGTGTCAATACCTTACAAGGCCCTGACTTGAACCTGAGAAGTCTATCTGAGTACAGTATGAGACCAGGCATACTGATCAGGTAGTATCTTATACTAACCATGAATATTATACGCGTCAGTCAATATATCAATGTATCAGAAGTTAAGGTAACTATTTAAAATGTTTACATTTTTTCCCTAAAAAATTAACGTATAAAAGTGTTCCACGTAGAAACGATACTTTTATCACGGGTTATATTCTTACAAGGTCCTAATTCTCATGCCTGATAAAGATCGTAATGATTTTCAATTTAGGACCCTATCCTAGTCATATAATATATACTAAGATTAATTTATGACCAACGCTATTCAACAGTTTTGAAGCGTGGATTTGTAGAATTCAGAGCAAGCGGCGTTAATTTTTAATCGCACCTTAGATTAAGACTTTTTTACTCGCCCGAGTGAACATCATTTCTTTCGCGTTCATTTAAATTGATATTGTTCTTATTGAACCGGCTGCTACGGAACGCGACTCATGAGTGAATTATAGATGAGCCGATAAATATTTTAAACGTGAAATTCTTACGCGTCTGACGAGGCAACTAATCACGGTGACTACGGAGCCGAGTAGTTCAGAGAAATCGAGATCTGGGGGACGCTTTTATTGAAAGTTTATTGAATCATTTTTTTGAAAAAAAAGGCAGATAATTGGGTGCACTCAAAGATGCTCGCTGCTCTGAATAAGTGGATCTGTCCGCGGAAAATGAATAATAAAACCGCAGTGTACTTAATAAATAATAAAATCATGTTTATTGGGTTGATCTAATTTACGTTGGAAAAGTAATAAATCGTGGAAAAAATTCATTATTATATTCAGCGAAAGTAGTTAAGAATTCATAAAGTCAGGGTAATTAAGTTTGATAGATGCATTTGGTAGAAAAACGAGGCTTTGAATACTTATGGACTGGAAAATAAATGTTTTATAAACTTTTCAGCATAATGAAAATGAAAAAGAATATTCGTTAAGGAAAAAATTTTCCGTTTTGAATTTACATAGTTCTAAACAAATGAGAAGCTAACAAAATTACAAGTAAGTTTTGTATTAAACTTCATTCATAATGCAATACATTTTTTTTTTTTTTTTTCATTTCAAACACTGTACGCAAAGTCAAAGCGTTCTTTATCGCCGTCAAAAAAACTTGTACAAAATGATTTTATTGATTCAACAAAACCTTTTTCTCAGCGTTCACCATCCAATTGATTAAAATAGCGCGACTACAATTTATTTAGCAACATCGAACGCTCGGCTCAAATCACCACCGTTTCATTGCATGCAACTAAGTCAGGCGCATAAATTTATTAGCCTCAACTAGGTAACTTCTCCGAGCGCATTTCTCACGATTCATTTCAGATGACGTGCAATCATTTCGATATTGTAACCGAAGACACGGTTATAATGATTATACGTATTATACATACGTAATTGTAATAACGGCTATATTTATTGTTGATGCAATCGTAATTTGCATCGCGCCGCATTGTTCTGTTATTTGACTACGTGCATCGAGTCGCGACGTTCTGATTCAGGCGACGCGACCAAGACGGTATCGTATCATCGCGAGTCGTCAATCATTTGGAATTCGTGATCGCCGATCCTAGCCGCTTTCGCCGCGCGAACGACGGATGAAAATTGCAGCGGGATCAATTGCAATTGCACACTTGCGTTGATAACGCGAGTGATTGACGTCAGCGTGCAAACAAACGATTATAATAATAGACGTTTAATGGACGTCCAATCAATTACTCGCCGGCGTTACAAAATTGACGTCGCTGGAAAATAATCGCTCGCCTTTTTGCGATCTCGAATAACGTCGGCTTCGTGGATTCTTTTTGCGAGGAAAAGACATGTTAATGAAGTTTCCAACGTTTTTTTTTTTATCAACAAGTTCAAACTTGGAAATAATTGCATGAACTGAATAACTGTTTTTTTTCACTCTTATCTCACAATTATAGTTTAAAAATTAGAGATTGGTGCGAAGTGTCGTAAAATATAGTTTTAGGAAGAGAATTTTTGATTTTTTGACGAAAACAGTGTCAACAATGTTAACCGACATTATTTTAAGTCTAAATGTGTTAATAAGAAAAAAAAGTTTTTAATCAATGCTTGCAAAAGTGTTTGGTCATTTTAACCAACATTTAGATAGTTTCATTTTTATACTGTAAAGACACTGAAAAATTAACAGTAAGAACGGCAGTATTTAAGAATTGCAATCTTCAACTAATCAACTAAATAATACAAGTTTTGTCATCTTAATTAATACAAAAATTCAAAATTAATTCTTATATCTTCTTTTTAGACAAAAGAATATTACTGAAAAAAAAGTAAATTACTTTTTAAGGAACCAAAAGAACAAAGATGGAACAAGGGTAAAATGACGCATTATATTCCGACGTCGAATTACCGTCACTTTGTTATGCGGAATGAAAATGGAAAACGAAACGATTACACTGCTTTTACGTTTCCACGTGGATTCCGTCGAATCCTGTGCCACAAGATTTGATGAACGGTAAGTAACGCTCCCGATGCGATATAATTTCGAAACTTTTTCCCGTGGGAACATCAATGATGGTTCTCGCTGAGACTGTATCCATCTCCGGTTTCCGCAGGAAACTTCAATGATACGTTCCAAATGCGCCATTACTTAGAATCATATTTATTAAATATTTTATTCCCCGAGATGGGGAAAAAACGTAAAAAGGAATTCCATCTGAAATTGAAGCGTGATATAAATAAAAAAAAAATGTCACGTTGATGTTTGCTGCAAATCTGGTTTCTTATACTCGAGTCCTTGTTCGGTATGATTTATTGAACCATTTGTTAAGTCCCATAAATACACTGAGTAAAAAAATGTTTTATGAATAATTTCTCGGCTCCAGAAAGTTTTCATCTATTTTTGTTAACAAATTATTTTTCAAGTATTTTCTACTAAATTACTTGTGTTTATTATTAGTAAAAATGATTTCTAGTTTAAATACAGATTTATTAAAAATAAATCTATTAAGCTGACAAAGAATGAAGTAACTAACTTCGAACTAAAAAAAGAAAACATAATTATGCAATTAGCTCTTAAACGTGAGGATATTTTCACTTGAAAATGTGCAACATATAATTTCGTGAGTCATTACATACAAGTAGAAAGTATTTAAGCTAAAGTTAAATATAACAAAGACAAGGCGACCTTAAAGCTTAAAATTATACTGTTTATTCATCGCATGCAATAAGAGAAGAAACGCCTTTTTATATGTACATCCTAAAACCATCTCTCTTTGTTATTTTGCTATATTTTGTCATAAAAAAATGTAAAAAATGCATACGAGTAAAGTTTCAAACTTTTTTCCTTTTTTATCAACGAATTTAGACTCAGAAATAAAAAAAATGTGAAAATGAAATTTCGTTTTTCACTATTTCCCACAATTTCGGAGTTAGAATTAAAGAAGAGTGCACAATAAATTTCAGGAGTAATGATCGGGACATGTCCCGGCTAAATTAGGACGTATGGTAAGCCCAAATCATATTACTTCTAACTCTTTTTATCATTCTTATCTGCTACATTTTGATGTAAAAAAATGCATCGAACAATAGTATCGTATTAGAAAAGCCGGTCGACATGGGAAAACGACGCGACAGGTAGGACGGAGTCGAAAAATCACGACGTATCTCGGTAAATCGAAACGTATGGGTAAGCGTAATCATCGATTCGGCCACTGGTCGACTCCGGCAGTCATCCGCGAGCGTGGCGCTCGTTTCAGGTTGCGAGCCGGGAGGATGGCAGCCCTGAGCTTGGCGTTACAGGTGAGGTATCGACCTGCGGCCAGAAATACCGTGCATCATCGACCGCGGCGGCGGGGCGCGCGCGGCTGTACCTGGCCGGCTCGGCGGTGGGCGCGGGGGGCGGCGGGGGGCGGCGGCTTTGCCCCCGGCGGCCGGCGCGCCGGGGGCGGCTGGGGCCGAGTGGGGTCGCGGCGACCCGGCCAATGGGGCCGCGGCCTCGGGGGCGCGTGCGCCCTCGCGCTGCGAGGGGTGCAGCTGGCCGTGGTGGCGGGGAGGACTCCACGGCCAGACGTTTCAAAGCAACCTCGACGGAAAGACACGTCGAAGACGCCCCTGCACATCGGGAGCCCTTCGGTCTGCGTGAGTATGCCAAAGTTTTGCCTTCAGCTCTGCTCGAGGGCCCTCGCGTCCCCCCGCGTTCACCCCCGACCCCCGAGCGCCGCGACCCCCGGCCGCTCGTCCGCCAGCCTCGTCTCTGGTTAGCATCTTTCCTCTCTTCTTCACCATTATACTTTCCGTTCCGTCGTCTTCGCTTTTTACACCTCTTCAGTCTTCGTTTGTTTCTTGTCTTCACCGTGTCCTGATCCTACGTCACCCGGTAGAATTTTTACTTTCACAACGCTTGCTTCACACTCGATTTCGAATCAAAGAATTTGTTTTATGTTTTGGATTTGGGGAGGGGAGGGGGGGGGGGTATTTTATAACGGTAAAAAAACGTCGAGTTGAGATGTCAACGTCGAACGAGATGGATTTTTGTATCGCGAGTTTTACTAGTTTATCGAATCGGTCACCGGTCTGTGCTGTTCTGTCGTTACATCCTAGCCATCAAACTTCCAATCTCAGCATTCCCTCGGCCACTTTCCCAGCGACTTTGTCGCAGCCTTCTCACTTTGGTCGTCTGCGTTCGCCGGCGGCGCGTTTCCTACCGGAGTGATTTCGACGAAACAAAATGGAGGACGCGGATACAGCGACGGAAGTGAGATGGTACCAACAACTCGAGCACCCATCCACTGTGTCGTTGAAATTTATTTAAGTGTTTGGTTCAATAGACCGATTCAATTGTTTGATGATATTCGTAGTGATGTTTGTCGAATTGAACACTGAAAAAATAAGTCACGGTAAGGTGCAGCGACATTGAAAGAATAAAATAATTGTCAATGTATTAGAATATTTCAAAACGTGAATTACTTGAATTATGGAAGTACGTATTTCAGTACATACGTAATACATATACATATACATAACGGTATTCGCTATGTATTTTCGTCATTCAGTCGACTTCGCCGCATTTAACTGTGATAACACTACAATTTTTTGTCATTTTTTTGCATTGCAATTTTCGTATTTTCGTCGTCTTATGCATGTAAGTGTAATTATATCCAATGATCCTTGTTTGAAAATGAGAAGGAAAAAGAAATTTCTTACGCCGAAAAAGCTTCTTGTTCCGCAATTTTCAAACAAGATCACGTTATTATAAAACACTCGTTACTTCAATCTTTCGATTGCTTTGCTGCGGGAAAATTACCCTATTATAGTTATAAATCAACACATAATAAAGCGCGTGTCTAAATAAATGTCTCTATTATGGACCAATGTGGAACGACTTTAGGTAGAATGGTTTGTTATACAAATGTGCATATGTATAATGCATATGCACATGTATACATATGAATATATATATATATATATATATATTTGTATATACATATATACATATTTATATATACATATATTAGCTGATATCCGCACAATTTAGCAAACAGAAAGTTTAAAAAATGGAAAAGTTGTTGCTTATAGGCGACTTTTTTATAGACGCGCGAGGAAACGCGGCTCGATATACATAGACTGATGGCGGGTGCATATAGAAGCGAGACGCGCGCTCAAGCCCCGAAGGAGGTACGAAACTAGGCTACGCGGATAAATAAAACATACGGATATGTCACAAAAAGATATCTTCGAACTTCATAATAGCTTGGCGGTTGAGAATCGTGGCCGTATAAAGAAACATGTTTCATTATTTAAAAGCTTAACATTGTGCAACATTTCTCGTCCGCGTCTGGAAACAAGAGCACCTGCAATTATGAGAGTGTTTCGTAATTCAAAATCTTTGAGGAATACTATTTAATCATCAATTACACCTCACTAATAAACTCGTCGGAACCTATAATATCCCTAGTAGAAATTGCAGAAATTGATAAAGATGCAACGTACAGCGTCAATGTGACATTATTTCAAGATTATGAATGAAATTTTTTTTTTTATCATGACCATATCAATGCCTTGCATAGCCGTACGATTTTCCACTAGCAATGTCGAAATTTTGAAATCCCGCGTTGCCTTTCGCTCGATTCGCCGCATTGATTTTCCTTTTCCTCTAACGTGACGTCACATCGAAAGGATTGGAGTAACGCGAATATATGCGAAGGAGCGTGAGCTTAACGTGCAAATCTTTTGGCAAATATTCCAGGCTCGGTAGAGGACTCGGCTGAAAAGGTGGAGGGCCCGGGGACGAAAACGACCACCGAGTCGGCGAGCGACTCCAGAATCGAACAGGAATCGGATACTGCCTCCACGCTGAGTAACCTGCTAGCTGGACTTCCGACCTTCGCGGCCGGTTCCCAGCGCATCGCCAGCACCCTCCGACAGAAGTTCGTCAATAATTCTGGTAAGTCCTCCATTCGCTTTATATTTACGCTCTTAATCATAAAAGATTGTCCTTAAGAAGAATATCAATTCAAGTTATTGGTGTCTTAAAATAAGATTAACCGTCTCTCGATTTGTGACACTCGCGCATCAAATCGAGACGCCTTGGCTTGATTTAAGAGACCAATATTTCGAACAAGCTTCTCGTTGTAACATTCACGTTTTACATTCAGACACTCGTGTGAGAGTAGTTTTAATTGACCCTTCGTAATTTATGTTTTCACATAAAACCCTTCAGCGGTAAATTTACAAAAATATTTTCAAATTCGCGAAAGTCTCAGTAAAGTCGAGGAAAATGTTATTATATTGAAGTTGATTCGCGATGCGGGGGGAGCCTTTATCCGGCAAAAGCCTCTCGCTTGGAAAATTGCTAATGTGAATGTCGGCTGTCGCGAAATCGGCGAAACGCATCGGTAGCGTTTCGCCAAGAAGATCGGCTCTTGTCGGAGCACGTGACGTTGTTGGTGCACGCGCGCGCATGAATCGAAGGTTCGGAAGAAACGATCGAAGGCGAACCAGGCCGGGCCAGGGCTCCTCTGTTTCGCGATCCTCTAACGTGGCTTGTTCCCTGATTCGCGCGAAGAGACGAGGGTCTGAACGCAGGCGGGGGTGGAAAGACGCGGAGCACTGCGGCAACAATGGTTAACCGTAGCACGGTGGTTTGTTGTAGGTGACCCCTGGCCCGGCCTGATGCGCGGCGTCCCGATCGCGGCGAGCACTCCGGCATCGGTACGAATGTTCGGGGCGATATCGATAAGCTCGTAATAGCACAGAAGGGAGAGAAAGCGGGAGATAAAAGGTAGAACGAAAACAGAAAAGATAGGCGAGGGGCGCAACGATGACAACGATACCAATCCTCAACATGGAGTTCGGCGAGCTCAAGGAGATCGTATGGTCAAAGCTGCAGGAACCAAAAGCGCAGCGCAAATTGATCCTGGTAATCGTGTGCGTGGCGCTGTTGCTGGACAACATGCTGTACATGGTGATCGTGCCGATTATACCGGACTACCTCAAGTACATCGGCGCTTTCAGTGAAGATGAGAACAAAGTCGGTAACGTGACAACCGGACAGACCTCTCACCATGGCCAGGATTCGGCCACCGGCATACTATTCGCCTCGAAAGCCATCGTTCAACTGATGATCAATCCATTCTCAGGTGCTCTTATCGATCGAATCGGCTACGACATTCCGATGATGATCGGTCTGTGCATCATGTTCCTTTCGACAGCGATTTTCGCCTGTGGCCGCAGCTACGGAGTTCTGTTCTTCGCGCGCAGTTTACAAGGTGTGGGCTCGGCGTTTGCCGACACTTCAGGCCTGGCGATGATTGCGGACCGATTCACCGAAGAAGCCGAACGTTCCAAGGCTCTGGGTATCGCGCTTGCTTTCATCAGCTTCGGTTGCCTCGTGGCACCACCGTTCGGCGGCTTCTTATATCAGTTTGCTGGCAAAGAGGTGCCCTTTTTGATCCTCGCGTTCATCAGTCTCGCAGATGGGTTCATGCTGTTGCTGGTGATGAAACCGATCAAGGAACAGATCAAGGAATCGCGACGCGAGCATGCCCCATCCGTGCCCATCTGGCGGCTCTTCATGGACCCGTACATTGCTGTCTGCGCAGGCGCTCTCATGATGTCCAACGTTGCGCTTGCTTTCCTAGAACCGACGATCTCACTTTGGATGGAGGACAACATGACTCAAGACAACTGGAAAATCGGCATGGTCTGGTTACCCGCCTTCTTTCCGCACGTGTTCGGGGTAGCCATAACGGTGCGTATGGCAAAGCAATATCCCCAGCACCAGTGGCTTATGGCGGCTGGTGGTCTCGCTCTCGAAGGCCTTTGTTGCTTCATCGTGCCCTTCTCCTCCTCCTATAAGGTTCTCATGATCCCAATCTGCGGCATCTGCTTCGGCATCGCGCTCATCGACACCGCGCTTTTGCCAACCCTCGGCTACCTCGTCGATGTTCGTTATGTCTCCGTTTATGGTAGTATCTACGCTATTGCTGACATTTCCTACAGTCTGGCCTATGCCGTCGGCCCAATCATTGCCGGTGGTGTCGTCGAAGCCATTGGTTTCACCGCTCTGAACATAGGTATAGCCTTCAGTAATCTTCTCTACGCTCCGGTCCTCTACTACCTCAGGCACATCTACGACTTCAAGCCCTTCCAGGATGAAGCCAACGTGCTCATGCAAGATCCGCCTGACAAAGAATACCAGACTTACGTGCTGCAGGAGCAGCGACCTGTTCAGGGCGACGTCGGCAACCATCTGGTGCAGCGCGCTGAAACCAATATCGACCAAGACCAAGGGTACCAATATGGTTACGAGCAAGCCGCCTATGACCAGCAACAGGGCGCCTACCAGCAGCAACCTCCGCAGCAACAACAGCAGTATGGTTACGGCCAAGCGGCCTATGCGCAACCACAGAGGCCGCAGGAACCATCGCACCAGGCGGACGCCAATCCTTTCAGGAGGCCTGACGCCGAACCGCCTAGGCCCGCCGGCGACAGCAACCCATTCCGCCAAGGAATGTATTAAAACCCACGTGGCTCCCTACTCGAGTCTTCTCGAACATTCCTACGTACCTCGACCAGTCGGGGCTCCTAGATTAGGTTCCAAGGCAGGCTTCCAAATCATCACCTTCGGGTGTCCTGACGGCGATCAAGGCGGCACCACCATACTGTTTCTCTGAACTTCCGTAACTAGTGTACGGTGCAGTGACGTAACTAGGGTCGCACCAGTGGTGCCTCGCCCTAATCATGCTGACTAGTTGTGAAAAGTTGTGTTGGAACGTAGCTCGAAATACCAGACATCGGTACGACTGGTTACGCCACGCAATTCATACGAAACCTAAACTTCTGACAATGTCGAGTCTACGTTCAATGAACGTCCGAACGTATCGCGCACGTTGATTCAACGTTCATTCGACGTTTTTCGATGTTTACGTTCCGCCAGAGCGGCGACGTGATTACTGCTGGTCATTTCTTCCATAAAATAGGTATGGCGGCCATTTAATTTCGAATCACCGCATCGTGGATTAGCGTCAGTGCGGGGAATCGCTTCTCGATCTAATTCGATGGCAAACTGAACGCGCGGGGTAAACGAGGAAACCGATTATTATTCTTACGAAGTAGATTTAAGTGTTGGAGATGTGGTTAAGAAAGCGCTGTAGGCGCCGGTGGTCGGTATCAAAGGATGTCCAACTGTGGATGGAAGTCAAACTAGATTGTATAGTTCGTTTCGACGTGGCACAACCGTTTCCAGCGAGAAATTCGATCGATCGGCCATACGTCGAGACGATTTTCGTTGAATTTTGTTTCGTTCGTCAGTTTGTTGCTGACCAAGATTACATATCAGTGCGACGAGATTCCCCGGCGATTAGTCGGTGGCTCATATCAGGGGTTCGCACCTTTAGGAGTAAGGCAATACATTTAGGGTGTACAATTGATAACCGAAATATGTCCTGAGTTGACAGTTTCGGCGTTTCTTCCTCTGAATTTTCAATTCAATAGTAACTACGTCATTCGACTTCATCGCCTTTTTTTTCTTACGTTACGATTTTAGTGGAAGAAACGCAACTCTCAAACTCTGGACTATATCGTAAAATCGTGATTAGAGGTTTCGCCAATGTTGAAGTACTAGTCGATACCTGTTATATCTTGCGCGGGGTATAATCTGGTACTCCAATTTTGCGCCAGACGCAATACAATTGACATATCCGATCGGGTCTCCCGAAAGGAACATATCTGTATTTTTATGAACATCTTTTTCTATATAGAAACCAATTTTGTTCTCTTATTTGTTAAGTTTGATTCCCGGGAATCGTGCGATATTTTTAGATAGTTTTTAGATAAACGTTGATTCGTTTTTTGCCGACACGTTACGCGCGTTGCCGAATTCTCTCTAGTCTCGTGTAAATATAAATAGTTTTGACGCATATTTTTCATACGTTCAATGCAGCCACTTCGTTCAACTCGATGTTTTTGATTTGCATGATCAATCGAACCGACGACGCGCGTAACCCAATGTATGACAATTACTTTTCGGTATTTTGAGGCGACGTGATGCAAAATTATCTAATGAAAAGAAAGCAATAAAGATAATTATGCGTGGATTCAAAGCTCGTTTTTTTAACGCGGTCGGATTTTTTTAAATCATAGTATCAAAAAGCTTTTCATGAATTGTGCATTTCGAAGTTAAACGTAATATTCGTTTCAATTTTTTTTTTTTTTTTCGTGCGTTAAAAATTAAACATTGCAAAAAATATTGAATTTGTAATATAATTCACCATCCAAAATTATAGCTTATACAAGATGATCAAATGCGAATAATCTATTGGATTTAAAATTTATTTTACAACCATTGAATAGTATGACGTCTCGAGTTTAGTACAAACATCAGAATTTAATTTATTTTCAATCCACATCATTTAATTGTAAATAAAAGAAGAACATTGAAAATGACAAGGTTACAAACATGTTATCAGTACCTGGCAAGGTAATGCGCGTTTTTGTTCGATTTAAAAATTCAACGCATAAATCTAAGCGCTCATTTTTGATCGTATCCTTTCAATAAAACCAATACTCTTTACAACGTTACGATTATTTCCGTTATAAAAAAAAAAATGAATAAATGAAAAATAATACCGAAACATTTCGCGCAAGCTGAAGTACGACGGGCAAATGGTCTCACAACGAATTTCGTTTGGCAGCACACTATACAAATACTAATGGCAGATTTCTGACTATTCAACGTAGCAGCAATTATTGCATTCGCAAATTTCTTCGAGCAACAGTTACTTCGCTGAAACGTATCTTACCGTCGTTTCACGAGCGCATTCGAGTTGACGAATTTCTCGTTTCGTTTAGTCAACCGTTCGCTTGTTAACTTAAATAATAGTTTACCAGTCGTAGATCGTTTGAAATCGTTGACTGTTTTTGGACTTCCTAGAATACGCGTTTACTCAATGAATTAGGTCAAAATTAATGACGAACGAACGACGAGCACGACGTTTTCGATATTCCCTATCCGAGTTGTCTCTACTTAGGAATTTCAGCCTATTCCATGTGCTAGCTGATAGCTGTGACGTTGATTTTCAATCTATCTGCACTGTAAAAAAGGAATGTAACATTGCGTGCCACTTGACGTTATATCCAACGGGCGATTACACTTGATTAGTAACTGTATACCACGTATGTTGAAATATAGCCATATAAGTATGAATTTGATGATATTACCTACGAGTGAATATAAAATAATTTATGAAACAAATTTAATGGGGTGTCAATGAATAATAAATAAGTAATAATAATTTAAAATCAATAATTTTATTGCTAAATGCAATTTAAAATCCTTTTCATTTATTGAATATTTATACTTGGATTTTCTTTAGGAATGTTACATTTCATACGTAAATGTCCGTCATATGTTACATGACTTTTATACAGTGCGAAAACATGCCACGTTATAAGAATGTCATTTAAGAAAACGTTTGCCAACTTATTCGTGCACCAAGAAAATATATTGTCAAGATAAGTATGCATGCCGTAAAAAAAAAAACGACTGATATCGTATCTATTACAATAAAAACTGTAAAACATACAATTGATATTGTAAAAAGATACAATTTCTTGCATAAACATACTATTCTTTACAAAATCATTTTCTCAACATGACCATTGCTGTTTTATCGAGGAGATTTCCGTTATTATTCATTATTTCCAATGAAAATTAGCAGTAAATTTTAAGACAACTTTGATATTCAAAGTCGACGTCAATCTTTCCTCGATTTGATTGACCCGAAAGGTCGACTTTCCGTGCCTCAATCGTCGAATGAAATCAGCTAGTGGTACGTCGGCTTGACGTCGAATTTGAATGCGTAACACGATCAGCAGAAGTTTCAACCCCGTTTCTCAATTTGTAAATAACGAGCCGAAGAAATTTTGATTTCCGCGCCTCCTCTGTCATCTGGTCGTGCATTTCTAACTCGCCTTCTTGTTATATTTAATAATATATTATATGATATAATATATTATATATAATGATGTATTATATAATAAACATGTATAGAGATGATGTATAAAACTAGATGCTATATATCTTTGTGATGAGATGAGTATTTTTATTTGCTAGAGTACGATAATAACACTTTTTTTATACCGACGAGACAACAAGAACGTTCGTTTGTTTCAGCCGAACTGTTTAGAAGTCGACAATATTATGCGTGTGAAGTTTGACACGTTGCAAATGCCGTGAGTTGAAAATCTGGTTGGATGCAACTCCCAATTATGAGAGATGAAAATCATTACGAATCTAAAATGTTGTATTTCAATTTTTTTCTTTTCTTTTTTTTACTTGTTTTTTTTTTAATTGTTTTCAAATTCATCCCGTTCTCTGTACTTTTTTTTTCATTTTTATTTCGAAAGTTCGCGGCCTTAGCTACGTAACAAACTTCACGCACATGACAATATTCCGTACCTAATTTCGCGACGGCGCTTGGTTGTATCCGTTGGTTTTCCGCGTACCTTGACCGTCTCAGCGGTGACTCTGTAAATTAGATATGTATATCGTCGAGTCAGGCCGCATTCGCTTGATCACGCGACCGTAATGCCGAAGTTTGAAGCTAAGAAACGTCGGTTCACTTGTATCTCAGTTTGCTTTTTATATATGAACGATGACGGATGAAACTCGAGTTTACAGGAATAAACTATTTGCGACTAATCGATATGCGCGATACTCTGCATTCGATACTGTTGATCGATTTCATTTCTCCCCTTTCTTACAAAGAATAAGATTTGTTTATTTCAAACTACAATAAAGAAAATGTAAAGACTTTCCTTTTGGTAAGTTTTTGCGAATTATTTCGGTAATGTTCGTCGTATTTTTAAATTTTTCTTATCGTTTCAAATCAAATTGAAAATTGTTTCGGAACTGTGAATGTTGTATTGGTTGCATGAATGTGTGGTATTTTGTACGAGCAGTCGAAATATTTTATCCATGTAACAAATTAATAATTAGTGTAGAGAACGAGGATGATAACAGTGAAGTATATAACAGGACATCATATATGAAAACAGAATGGTAAAGAGGAAAACATGTAAGAAACGAATTAGAAAGATTTACTTGAACAAAAATGCAATGAGAACCACGCGGCAATTTTGACGGTAACATTCATAGATTGAAATTATTCAAAGTTGTTTATTGAGACTATGGTTCATTGATTTGGCATTTTCATTAATAAATCAATAATAATTTAGAATTCATAATTAACCAATCGTTTAGTTGTTCACTGATTAGTCGACCAATTTATAGTGGAAATAATTACGAAAAGTAATGAAGGAATACGTGTTTGAAATGATCGCCTTGTTTACAAAATGACATGAGGAATTCGTGTGAATGATCATCTCAAAGTGGTAGGAATTGTTCGGAACTTCGTTCAAGTAAATCGGCAAAGACTCAGAAGTTAAACATAGACTCGTGCATAAACACGTACATAATTTGTTCTTTGACACACAAATCTGCTGAAATGAACCAGCGTTGACACGGATACATACACACATCCAAACACCGAAACACATCACACATTTATGTATGTATGTATGTATATTTAATAACAAGTAATTACCGAAACTGCGTATGTAATTGAACAAAAACTATAATGCTGTAATATTGTTGAAACGATTATTAAATATGTGATTGTTACCGAAGAATTTTACATCGGCATTTATTTCATTTTTCAACCCATTTCGACCTTTCACAATCACGCGCGTAGAAAATGTTAATTTTATTTCAATAATTATTACCGTGAAATTGCGATTATTATTTTGTTTCGGGAGAAAAAAAAGTACAAAGTCCGATCCTTAAAACGGCACTTAACAAGGGATGAAAAAATTGAAACAAAAAATTTTTAAATATGATAATATTTATGAGTTAACTTCTGCATTTTTTCGTTTTAAACAATTCAAAATATTTAAAAAATTACGTTTTAATCCGTCTCCCTCAAACGAAAATTCCAATAAAAAATTGTGTAACTGAAGATCATGCGGAAAATGATTACGACGCACACTCGTGACTTGTGTCCAAGTCACTACTTTGTACATGAACCCTCGTCAGTTTCAAAAGAATTAAATGTAAACTACTGAGAATCGATGATGTCATTTACCGTCGCAATATTTTCCTATTTCCTTAAAATAATGTTAATCTTAATTACTACTTGATTAATCGACGATTAACTTCAATTAACCTTCCTATGATTAATAATTTCTATCATTTTTTCACAAACAGTCTAACTAATTATTAAACACAATTTTCATTTCGCTGACGTGGTAATTGGCGTACAAAATGGATCCGGGGTCCCACAGACCCCGAGGCATTTGTCGAGCCAGTTGCAGGCAAAATTCGACCCTCATTGTCATATCCAATCAACGTCCCCTTGCCTCCGAAGCGGCCGTTTCGAGTGGCCACCTTTTGCGAATCGCAAAACAAAAATGTCTTTGACGTAACGCGGCGCATTGTCCGGGCCGAGGAATGTTAATCCGCGGCGAATCGCAGGTGCGCAGAGGCGAGCGGCCGCGCGGCACGTGTCACGTGAAATTCGCCGTGATGAAAGACGAGGGCTGAGCGCGGGCAAACAAGGTGCACGGATAGCCCGAGTGTCAACCTAACCCTATCAAAGTGTAATAATATTTATATTAGGGCGCGGCCGGGAGGGTGGCCAGCGTCGCGTGTCGCAAGGGTCTCGTTTCAGGCCGCGCTCGATCGGCTCGTTCTCATAACGAAATTCACAAGTCGGTACTTGGCCGATATGGAAATATCTCCGTCCGGAGAAAACAATGGCTCCGCGAAAATAGCTACCTTTGTCGGTGTTTCTAACACATCATAATGCTTTTATACAACTTGAATTCAATAATTTCATTTTTTTAATTATCATTTTGATATGTATCATTTATCAAAATTAATTAATGTAATTAAGAAATGTAACGACGGTATGAAATGTAAATATGAATTCAAATATAGTATAATGTAAAATAATACTATAAGGTTTTGTAAATTTAGAGTATATGTACTGTAAAAATTGAAATTGAACTTCAAAGTTTGACCAATGAAATTGCTTTGGAAATTGTTGCACTGCAAATGCAAATGACCTCATTAGTCAGTGTTTCGAGTTGAACTTTGATTTTACGGTATATATACTTTATATTTACAGAGTTCGTTTATAATTCAACGAACACCTTACAGTATTTTGGTATGAAAAGGGATGGAGGTGTCCCTTGATTTTAAGGTTTCCATCGTTATTACTGACATCGATCGCCGCCCGATACGGCTAATAAGAATGGATCAGGTGGCTTTCACCAATTACCGCGCCTTAAACGAAAATGTTTACACTTATAATACTTGCGTATTATGCACACATGCTTGAGAAGCTTAATCTTTAAATCCGATTATTCACCTCATCGGTGAGGCACAATAACGTTTTAACGGCCACCCTTTTACACACTCGGTGTAATAGCTTAGTCGAAGTAAAAGAAGCATGTTTTGTTCGCTAATATCAGCAACATATTGCATACGATCGCGTTCCACGTCAAAGTATGACGATTTCAAACATCAAAGCAGTTTTTGTGACAGTCTTAGACAACATGATGAGATTGCAAATCAAAATCGAAAACTGTGTACTGAAAACTTGTGATTTTTGGAACGAATTTTAATTTTAATTAATTTTAAATCGAAACAGTCGAATTTCTGATGGAAAAGAAATTGCAAATAATAAACATTTTAATTGGGATATTTGATGGACGTAACTATTTTTGGTAGAAAGCTGTCACAAAAAAGAAAAAATAAGACAAAAGGTAACATTGCAATTATTCTACACAAAAAAATTGCAATTAACCAGTTCGATATAGCGTACACGTTTGCTTTTGTTTTTAATTAAAAAGTTAAATACTACTGCATACAAAGTAATTAAAACTTGAATTATAGATAAATAAAACCGTTATTTGAAACGCGATTAATTGAAGATAAACAGAAACCATGTTGGTTTTATAATGTTATATAACTTATTAACATGTTTTAAAAAGAAATAATGCCAGTTCAATTTTTTTAATCAAGTATCGAACTCATTTCTATCGACTTCATAAATTAAAATGTTATTTATATGATACTTTTTAGACAAAAGTTGAAATTATATTTATCACGGGTTTTCAATTTTGATTATTTTAGTTGACTATTTAACATTATTATCGGTAACATTGACCACAATTTATCCGTACACCAAATACGCTATCCGCCTGTCACAAGAGGATTTGCCTTCTATCGAATCGACATAATTCTATATCACATTGAAAACGACAAAAAGCCGGGCCTCCCGTGACTGAAATGACAAATTCAAGAGGGCCTTTATCCTCGGCCAACGTTCATTAAATATTCTTCAAACAAATGAATTGATTTTGTATCGATCGTACATTTTTTATTACATCATAGCAGTTCTACATATAACAAGGTTAAACTTTCATTGTGTATATATATCTCCCTTGAACTAAGTATTTGGATCAGGGCTAAACGTATAACATCAGCGTGTTCTGATAAATCAGCACACAAATTACAATTAATGCCTGCGCGTGTGTTTTTTTCTGTTTACGAATTAATAATAAAACGGTTTCGTCGCGTTTCCACCGCTACTGCCGTCGGCCGCGCGATGTTTGCTCGGTGCACACACCGCGATCGATCGAACGCCATTCAAGTCAAACAAATTCGACAAGACACATGTCCCGAGCGTTGGATTATTAATATTTAATTTCATAGACTCGCGCGTGCTCTTTGTGAGTATTATATTACGATGCGCCAAATAAATCGTCGTTTTTACGTCTTTTAGGCGACGCTCGGCCAAACAGTCGGATATTAAACGCGACTATAATTCACGTGGCGTAGAGTCAGGGCGATTGAAATTTATCGTACAATGGTGCTGACGAGGCTCATTCATATGCATCGACTCTTGCACGAACAAACGAAAATAGCACTTAGAAACTCGTTTTACAGAATCGGATCGGCTTTTCCGAAAGTAAGGTAACGAGTCGATTGTTTGGACTTTTTTTGGTATCTTGGACTGAAACGTTTTTATTGATGAGTGATATTGATAATGAGTATAGGAAAATGGATTTCGTCGTTGTAGAAAAGTCATACATGAATTAATTTTTTTTGAAATAGTAATATCATAATC
>JABFOV010000728.1:0-32731 GCA_022817685.1 Aradophagus sp. ZL-2020
TCCAGCGCACTTTCGCGCACTTTGCATGGTAAGATTTGAATTAGTTACTCCCCGCGCGATCGACAGTAGGTGGCACTGCTAGTTAAAAACGTAACACACAGTAAGATAGGAAGTCTGAACCCCCTGGCCGACCCAATTGATTACGAGAGACCTTGGTTACGTAGTCACCTAGCGGCGTGCGACTGTTACACCAACTAGAGCATGCTAGCCACGACGCCAATAGCCTAATGTATTAAATATTATCCTTTTGCCGATGAGTTCAATTTTAGATTTTTGTTTCATCGACAAAAAACGTTTTCAAGATTGCAAAATTGTAACTCTAATACAAATTGTCAATTAGAAAGTTTAATATCGATTGATTGAAAATGTTTTGTTTCAAATTTCACAGCTACGTATCGCAGTAAAAAAATCAATAATATGTTGAAACTTCTCGAAATACAATAAGTATTAAATGTGTGTGTGTTTTTTTAACAACATTAAATAAACGACAATGTCAAATAATATTAAACAAAACGCTCTTAATTATAAAACGTGTTTATTGTATCATAAATCGTATTATTTTTTTCAATTAAAAATCACGTGTAAACCAAAAAAAAACAAAGATGCTTCAATACCCTATTTTAAATAAAATCAATTCTAGAACATTCCGAGAAAATGTTAATTAATCAGTTATTATTTAGGATAAAGGACAATATCTACAATAAGTTCTCTTTTTTAATCAGCTCAAAACTTCTTCAACTTAAAATTACACGTAATAAATAAAACAACGAGATTAATTTCAAATAAATATCACGTACAGTTTCCTCATACATCAAATGCAGTAATTAAATCGAAGTTATCGAAATTGCAGATATGGATTCATAGCTGAGTGAACTCGACGTCGGCGGAAAGCATGTCCTATTTGAAGAAATTAGCCGGACGTTCGCTCCTTAAAGAAGCGAACAAACTGTCGGGGACGAGTTTGGTTGGTGGATAGGCGAGCCAAATGATGGTTCATTTGTTCGCAAATGTCGAAGTGACACCTCTTCGTCCGCATCATTGAAATCTTGCATCGACTTGGACGAATACGACACCTACGACTCAGCTCCCGAACCGTCCGACAAATTAGCACAAAGTCTGGACGAAGATAACATGGAATTGTGTTCATTAATGCCGTGCATAGACTACGAGGATATTGATCTAGAGCACGTTGAGAAAGGCGCTGATGATTCTACGAATTCTATGGACGATAGGACCAATTACGCGGACAGAGATAGAGCTCACTGTTATACCCCGGAGAGGTTAATTAGGTGTCAAGATTATCGAATATTGACCCCTTCACCGAGATTCGCTTCATTGTCCGAGTGCATCGCCATAGCTAATATTTTGTGGGCGCGAAACCGCTTGAGAAATACAACGAATGGTATTGTCCCCATGGACAGAGGTTGGTATAGCCTCATTCGAACGTGCGACTTGATTTCAGTGACGTAAATCATTGTCTCTGGAGTGAAAAACACTTTAAGACTAATTTTCATAGAGATTTTGTCACTTGGAGTAGGTACTTCTTATTCATTCAGTGGGCATCAAAGAAATTTTTATAATTATGATAAGAAAAATTAAGAAAGTTTAAATTTATATTGTAAAAATTAGTAAACTTTATCAGCGTCAGATACAATATCGAAAATACTTTTGAATGACAGAGATATAAACACTAAATTATAAAAAAAATCAAATGTTTTTATTAATCATTATCTTGTTTTTAATTCACTTACATTCGCTATCTTTCAAAAGTGTTTTCAATTTTAAATCCAACATTTAGATTTTTTGTTTCCTTTCTTCATGGCAATTTTTTTTTTCTTTTTTTCCAATACAGAATTATCAGATTTCTTCAATAAAAATAAAAATAATTAGTGGTAATAAAATTTACATTTTCATACTGATATTATTACGGTTCAAGAAAAATTAAGTCATAATTACCATTTAATTAATACTCATATTGAAGTTGTATTTCAAAGATAGTAATTTAAACTAATGTTTTTAGAATGGTTTCCTCAATATAAAACATAAATATTGTAAGTTTTTGTTTTTCATTCTTTATTCAATTTGTTTTCTTATAATAAAGCATTAAAACGCACAATAATTTATTTCATTAAAATAATATAAAAGTCATGATCAAAATAATAATAATAAAAAGAAACTCATTTCACTTTGACAAATAATTGAGATGGTGATATTTGATTCAGAGGGCAAGTTTCGCAATTGATTTTTCAACATTTCATTCCCAGGAGCTTCGCATTTGGAGGCACTTCTAGATTCCAGCATTAGAAATTCTCAAGTTCCAGCAACTTTTTCACATACCAAAGAAGAAAATAAACTCCAAAACAAGAAAAATTTTCGAGCTCAGTGGCAAAAACAAGTGGCTGATTCAGAAACTCTGACGTTGAAATCATCGATCATCGAGGATAGCACATGTGAAAGAGAAATGTGTTCCTTGGAAGAAAATTGTACGAATAATAATGTTAAACGTGATGGACACGAACTGTCCGCAAGTTGTGAACTCAATCAAACTTGCCAAGATGATTCGAACTCTTCTTGCGAAAATATTAAATCCTGCTTCAGTGATGATGTATCGTCATTATCAGGCCAACTTCTTAACTATGTTTCAAAACGAGTAAATTAAAATTCATATTTTAATAGAAGATTAAATGCGTCATTTATAGTAGGGAAACTTTTGTAGTTCATATCATTGAAAAGAAAATATTTCATTCAAATGTCTGAAGGATTCGGTAGGCAATATTTTGATTAAATTTTCTCTCATTATTATATGAATTTCATTCTGTGGCTTCGTTTAAAAACTGTTATTGGGAATTTTGAAATTTAAATGTTATTTAAAATTTAAAATAAGACTTGATAAGCGTGAGGGTGATTTTTTCAATCTAGTTAATATAATTTCTAGTTAAGTATAATTTCTTTAAAATACTGTTAGAATATGTAAAGTTTTTTTTTTTAATCTACTTTTTAGACCTCATTTTCCAAGTCGTCATATATAACACTAGCATTTGGTTTGCAGGAAAACACGAATGTAAATGAAATCATAACAGAAGTGAAAAGTGGCAGTAACTTCGCCGAGGGAGCAGTTTGCTTTGACGATGAGGATCGATTCTGTGAGACAAATTCTAATCACAATTTGCTGACCAGATTGGCCCTGACGATCGAAACAGACGGTAGTATTCCGGACGTTATTGATGATCCAGATAATGTAATTCATCAGCTTCGAATTAAGGTCGAAAAACTTCAGCACGCCAATAAGGATATTTACAAAGATATTGACTCTCTTCAAGAAGATTTTCGAGTAAGTATTCGGGTAAAAATTAAAAATTAATTCAAGTATTATTTTACCAGTATCAATAAAAATTTATGTTTCTCTGCAAAAAATATAAAATAGAATAAGAAAAAAATGTAAAACATTTAGTTCAAACTACAAATAGTTACAAATTGTGTTAATTTTATATCATGTGATGTAAAAATGTGATTATTTATACTTCTTTTTACATTTCCCATTTTTTGTTTTGTTTCTTCTTTAATTTTTTTTAATGTAAAAAATAAGTTTGCGATTTGGAGGGAAGTATTAGTCTTCTTTTTGATGTGATTTTTAATGCTGTCTTATTTTACATTATATGTTAAAGAACGACGTGTGGAAGGTAAAGTATTTGTCGACAATGACAAAGAAACTACACGAGGATATAAATGAGATGAGATACTTGGACGATCTTTTGAGTCTCTTGGAAGGAAAATTGGAGAAAATTTCCCGCAGGGATTGGCCTTTCGTACTGAGACGTTCAGGATATGAGACTGAAGAAATGAACCTCGTCGTTTGAATTCCGCTAAAATGAACTTGACGTCGTTAAGTTGACGATATAAGACACCCCTGCCTCTTGTGAGACTTCACCTTTGGCGTAAATCCTTCTAACAGTTTCTTGCAGTGATATTATCCTTTCATAAATTCCGAGCGGCATTTTTATTTAAAGTATAATGTAAATATTTTTCATATGAGTATTATATATAATTATATTTAATTTATTTATATAAATATATTGATATTAACAGATTTTAAGTTTACTTTTTCAAATTATGAATAAGTAAAATTAAGTAAACATTTAAATAAATTTAATTGCCTATCCTTTATTAATATATTATTAATGTTCTTGCTGGAATATAACATGACGATGATAGAAATGTCTTGGATATATTACAAGCTTAGAATGAGTTTGTGACGCCATCTGATGACGAGCAAAAAAAGTCAATTTGACGTTTGTTAATTACAATGTAGATGTTTGCACTAACAACAGGGTTGTTGACTTGAGCCACTAAGAACAACAACAATAAAAGAGTTGTATATCAGGTATACACAAGATAGTGCATTTTAAATAATCTTACTTCTTATCTGACATTTTAATTTATGAACAAGAATACATAAAAAACAAAGTTAAAAAAAAGGTCAAAAGCCTAATAAAAATGTATCTAATGTTATCAGACTATAACAAAAAAAAGTTAACAAAAATTAAAATAATTGAATCATTATTTAATATTTTGTATGTACAATCACTAATCACTAATATTTATAAAATTAATGAAATTAGTACAATTTTATAATTATAATTGTGACAGACTTTCAGCAACAATTCAGGAAGGGGGGATTACATTTGGGGATTAGGATTACATTTTGTATATCCTAATGTATATATATATTTTTTCATTCATACTTGTCAGGAAATACACGTTAGCACTGAACTAGACATTTTATAATCCCAGACGCAGGAAATTTAAAAGACAGTTTGACGGTTGATTCAACCGCCGACTATCACATCAAAAAATAATGTACAAATGATGGAACTTGTATGCAAAAATTAATTTAATTTCTACATTTTATTCATTGTATTAAATAAAACAAATGATTTCTTTTAAAATAAGAGAATTGTGCCAACTGACATAATGGAACAAAATTTGAAAGGTATACAATATTAATCTATCCTAAATGTCAATGAATTTAACTCTGAAAATTATTTTCCAGATCATTTCAGTATAGTGGATAATTTTTTACAAAATCGTAATATTGAAAGAAACACCCGTGAGTCTTCCAAATCTCTTAGCCCAGAAATTCAGTCGACGTACAAAAGTAATTCAAAATCATTTCATTCAAACTCATCTCCGAGTGAATTCAAACGATTAAGTACAAGTAGCCGAAACAATGATTCAATTTCAAGTGTTCAGATTAGCATCAGTAATGTGGACACTTGTAATTTATCAGAATGGGGACTACCACCAATTATTTATGAGGTAAAAAGTTTGGTTTAACTTTTATTACATTCGAACATTGAATTTGATTTCGATTATTTTAATTTTTTATATTATGTATATCTATATACGCATTAAATTTCAGAAATATAAAAAGAAAGGTATCACTAAAATGTTTCCCTGGCAAGTGGAATGTCTGACAAACCAAAACATTTTAGAAAGAAACAAAAATCTTGTATATTCTGCTCCAACATCTGCTGGTAAAACACTGGTATCAGAAATTCTAATGTTGAAGTCAGTATTAGAACAAAAGAAAAAGGCAATATTTATTCTACCATTTGTATCTGTGGTTCGAGAAAAAATGTTTTACTTCCAGGTAAAAAATATACTTAAAAAATGAATCTATTATACAAAACTTATGCTTTAGAAAAATTATTGTTCAACATTCATTGAATATTTTTGTAGGATTTATTATCTGACACTGGAGTGCGAGTAGAAGGCTTTATGGGAGGAATGACACCATTAGGTGGATTTTCTTCTGTAAATATTGCTATTGCAACCATTGAAAAAGCAAACTCATTAATTAATCGCTTATTAGAGAATGGAGAGTTATTTTCCCTTGGAATAGTCGTCATTGATGAATTACATTTATTAGGTGATCCTAGTCGTGGATATTTATTAGAACTGCTTTTAACAAAACTTAAATATGCTGCACTCAAGTACGTATCTACGTCAAATTTACTCCATAAATCGTAAAATATATTTTTTAATATTATACATTGTTTGTAGATCAGAACATGTTCGAGTGCAACTTGTTGGCATGTCTGCAACATTACCAAATCTTTCATCATTGGCTAAGTGGTTAAATGCAGAATTATATAAGACTGATTTCAGACCTATACCTCTTAAGGAACATTGTAAGGTACGCTTTTTTTTAATATTTTTATTTCACTTTTACTGAATCAAAAATTCACTTTTCAATATTTAATTTACTTTAATTTAATTTCAGTTACTAATAATTGATTTTTCTTGTCATAGATCAGTGACACTTTATATGATAGTCAATTTCAAGTAATTCGAACTTTATCACCAATTCCTGAATTAAATGATGATGTGGACAATATTTTCCAATTATGTTTAGAAACTTTACAAGATGGACATGGAACATTAATATTTTGTCCTACTAAAAATTGGTGTGAAAAGTTGGCTTTACAAATAGCTGGCGTATTTGTTAAATTAGGTTCGTTTCTAGTAAATTACATCTTAAAATTAAATTATATAAATTAGTAGAAATAATGTTCAACTGTTTTTAGGCCTATCGAATTCACCATTTAGTGCCATTCTTCGAGAAAAATTGAACACTTCTCTAATAATGGAAACTTTAGAACAATTAAAGCGTTGTCCAGCGGGATTGGATAATGTTTTGCAAAATACAGTTTCATTTGGTGTTGCGTTTCATCATGCTGGTCTTACAATGGATGAACGTGATATCATTGAAAATGGTTTCAAGTAAATTTTTCAAATATATAATTAACAATGAACATAATTATACTCGCTTTATAAACTTAAATTAACTTATGCGCATTTAATTACAGAGTTGGATCTTTAAAAGTGCTAACAGCAACATCGACTCTAAGTAGCGGAGTCAATTTACCTGCTCGGAGGGTAATAATACGTTCGCCAATTTTTTATCGTAATGTTTTAGATACCTTAGTTTATAAACAAATGATAGGGCGCGCTGGTCGCATGGGAAAGGATACAGCTGGTATTTTTCATTTTATATTATATATTTAAAATTTGAAACAATTATTGACAATCACAATATTAAAATAACTGACTCATTTTAGGTGAAAGTATACTTATCTGTAAACCAGAAGAAAAAGCAGCTGCTGAAACTCTGTTATCATCATCGTTAGATGCCATAGAATCATGCCTTGAAGGATCAGGACGACTTTTGAGAACGCTTCTTGAAGCGATAGCAAGTCAAATGGTTCGCACAATAGATGATTTACAGCTTTACTTAAATTGTACTTTTGCAGTCTCGTGTGACAAAAACAATTTGAAAGATTGTGTCATGGAAGCAATTCAATTCTTAAAATTAAACGAGTTTATAACGTAAGTCTTATTGAATATAATGTTAATATAGCATGTATTCTCAGTAAAATAAAATTAATTTTTTATTTATTTTAAATAGGTTCAAAAACATTGATGATGAAAGTGATTTTACACATCTTGAAGCTACTCCTTTAGGAAAAGCGTGTCTTGCAGCTGCAATATCACCACGAGATGGACTTTACTTATTTGAAGAATTGCAAAGAGCAAGACGTTGTATGGCATTAGACACAGAGCTACACATTTTATATTTAGTAACGCCATTTGATTCAGGAAGTCAGATTAATCAAATTGATTGGATGAATTATCTTGATATATGGAAAAATTTGGAAGATTGCGAACGTCGAGTAGGAGAGCTTGTAGGTGTGGAGGAGTATCATTTAATAATAGCTATGAAAGGCAAAATTCCAACTGGAAGAAAGGTGTGTCTTTTTTGAAAAATGATTCAACTTATGACATTAAAATATAATGTACTGATACGCTATAATAATTATAAAAATTGAATTACAGCTGAATGTATACCGTAGATTTTTTACTGCATTAGCTTTGTATGAGTTAGTGCATGAAGTGTCATTGAACACTGTTTGCAAAAAATATAGCACTAGTCGCGGTTTATTACAAAGTTTACAACAATCTTCTGCAACATTAGCAGGTACTGTTTACTTGAAATGAAAAATGCATTTATCTTTGTAATACTTTTTTTTAAAGAATGTATTTTGTTACGCTGTGTTTTGTGTATTAGGTATGGTGACACAGTTTTGTAAAGAACTTGGCTGGAGTTGTATGGAATTGTTATTATCTCAATTTCAAGCACGTTTACAATTTGGAGTACGTCATGAATTACTGGACTTACTCCGTTTATCAAGTTTAAATGGAATTCGAGCGAGAAGTCTTTACAAAGAAGGTATAAAAACGGTGGCTGACTTAGCATCAGCGAATGAACGTGATATTGAGCGAGCTCTCAATAAAGCCATACCTTTCGAAAGGTACTATAATTGTAGAAAATTTGTGTGTTTTAATATAATCATTTTTATGTATTAATTACAGTGCCAAATTTAATATCGAGGATGACCAATACAATGAAAATCTTATCGAGAAACGAAAAATGAAAAACATTTTTATAACCGGTAGAGATGGATTGACAGCGCAACAAGCAGCTTCTATTCTAATACAAGAAGCTCGAGATTTAATTCAGGTTTGTAATATTGATGCTCATGAAAAATAGTGTTTTGGTAAATAAAACATTAATTGATTATAAACATTATTGTACAAACAAAATAATAATTATTTATGTAATTGTAGAATGAATTGGGAGTTCAAAATGTAAAGTGGAATAATGAACCAAATTCATCATTGGCAGAAGTATCATCCACCATATTTAATGAAAATTCACCAATAAATGAGAAAAACCACCAGTCACCTGTTACATCTCAAGCGAATAAAAGTGTGTTTACAAATAAAAGTCGCGCTTCTTATGCGGAAATTTCCACAATTATTGAAAGCTACTCAGGGCAATCTCCAAAGCAAAGTGAAACTGAGCCAAAATTAAATAATCCACCTATTGATGAATCATCTGGAGATGATGACTTATTCAATGTTAACGATAATTCAAGAAAACCAAGTAATATTGAAAAAAGCGAGGAGAATTTATCTACCCTTTCTCAAGACCAGGATTTATTTTCAAACTCAAACAGTCCTCAAAATTTAGAAGAACGTCGCGTTTCCCAAGAAATTCCTCGAATTAACATTGAATTGGTAAAAGAAACTCAATTATCATCTATACATCAAGCAAGTATGAGGTTGAGCACATTACCTACAGATGTCTTAAAAACTTTTAATGAACCTAGTAAGTCACTTTTACAGTCATTCCAAAAAAGTAATTCAGACTCAATGGAGTTATTTATGGAAGAAATCCCTATTAACGCTGTTAATCTGGAAAATCAGCAAACAAACTCAAGAAAGAATTCGCTTAATGATTACTTTGTGTCTTTTGGAACTCCATGGCACGATGACGAAACTTGCAATTCAGTAAATAATGAGTTGCACCATTTTGTAAGAATTGATGAACGGTTGAACGCTAATGATATAAAGAAAAAAAATGATAATGAATCTTTTTTGGGGCCCAAAGAATCTACCTGTTCCAATATAAATCGTAAATCTTTAAGAGATAGTGATTTATTTAATCAAGTAGAGAATACTTCAAAGAATGAAGTTTCTCGAAAGTCAAGTTTATTTAATGACAGTTTTATAGATGTAGCGATGTGTGAAATATTGGAATTAAATGTTTTGGAATCTGATTCTGAAAAATGTTGTACACCTTCGTCTAATGCAAACGAAGTTAAGAACAGCAGTAATGGTATTAAAAAAAAACTCACAACTGAAATTCCTCAATCTAAACAACCGAAAAATATGAGTAACTATTTATCTCAAACTACCTGGGTTGATGATTGGTCTTTCATGAATACTGCAAAAACTGTTGAAAATAGAACTAAAACAAGTACAAAAAATTCGACTCTAATGTCTAAACAAGAGTCTCCCGTAAAAACCAAAACAACCAATGAAATTGATAAGAATGGTAAACTCAAATTTCAACTTGATAATAATGTACTTGAGTCAAAATCTAAATCTGTAGTTGCATCTTCCACTATTGCATGTACAACAAATGAACATATAGCGACAAAAAGGAAGTTGTCTGAAGTATCTAAAGCTGTCAATGATACTAGTTCGTTATCGTGGCATGATACCGGAGAGTCCACCGTCAAAAAACCAAAAATTAGTTTGCATGACCAAGAAAATGTTTGTACAAACACTTCAGAGTCATCGAAACAGCTTTCAAAGTCAAAAAAACGTAAATCTAGATCATCGAGCGAATTTGAACATAACAATAGAGGTCTTAGCGAATCCCCAAAAGCTTCAAAGATAATGAAAACGAAACGTAAATCATCGCTTGAAATTTGGAACGATGATGATATAGTCGATCCATCGCCAGGTACTTCAAATCCAAGCAGAAATGATTTATTAGAATCACCTGAAACTAAAAAAATATCAAAAGATATAGATAAAAAAAATACTGCAACAACTGCAAATCAACATGATGAAGAAAAAAAGAGTAATAAAGTTCAAAGATTAAAAAATCCTCTACAAGATTTGAAATCGGTAATGAACCAGCAGTGTAGTACAGTAAATGAACTGAGTGAAAGTTCGTCAGTGATGACTCCTACAAGGAAATCAATATACCTAAAAACTGACGAGGAAAAGACTGAAGAAGATTTTAATTTTGAGGTCATTAATGTGATTAAACTAGAAAGTTCAAAATCTGCTCTCAAATTGTTTAAAAATGAAATAGAAACACAAACTGAAATATCCATGGCATTGGCTTGCGAATCAAATAAGTCAACGGTTGGTATAGGTACGAGAATTGTTCGTCAAGAAACAACAGAGAAAATTCGATCAAGGCGGTCAGGAAGTTATGTCTGTGGAGACAAGAAACTAAGTGGGGTAGCTTTTTCGTGGGGATTAACAGCAATTTATTTTATGTCGTTGACCAAATCTCCAGGTAACTTATATCATTAAATTATCAACGAAAATTTAAACATTTACAACATCTATTAAAAAGATATTGTACTGATCTTTTTGAAAATATTATCAATAAACAAATTTTTATTTTTATTCTTTCCTGTTTTCAGATGATCAGGTGACGATCAGAGAACGAATTAACACTTTTACAAAAATTCTTGAATCTAATAAAATAAAAATTAGGTGTTTCGCATCAAAAGAAGTTTATAAAGTCATTTATCAACACATGGAAATAATACCAAAATGTAACTTTGTAGATCCAAAGGTGGTTTATTGGTTATTGAATCCTGATTCGGTGGAGAAAAGTTTCAAAAATATAGTACGTCAATGATATATTTTTATAAATCAGACTTATATTCAGAGAAGTATATTTATTTTTGTCTTTATTAGGCTAAAGAATTCTTTCCAAAAGGAAATAATATTTTACGGGAATGTGACGCAAGTTATGGAACAATTAGTCCAGGTTTGAATTACAAAAGTTCAACCAGTTCTTATAACCGGGCTGTAGGAGAAGTTGTTCTCACTTGGTACATAACAGATTCACTTCTCAAACACGTACAGAGTCATAATCCAGTGGTTTTAAATACGTTTGAAGGTAACTAAATTGATTCTTTATCAAATATATAATTATTATTTTTTACATCTTGAATCATATAATCATGAAATTTACGTACAATCAATTAGAATTAATTTTGTTGCTGAAAAACGTAACTCAATATTATAGAAATAGAAATGAAAGTGATCTGTATTTTGGCACAAACCGAATTACGAGGCTTTGGGCTTAACGTCGCAGCTTTTCAAAACTTAAGAAAAATAGTGCAAAATGAAATGAATATCATCGAGCAACAAGCTTATACTTTGGCTGGTCGATCCTTCAAGTTTTGTTCTCCTAAAGAAGTGTCTGAAGTGAGCATTTAAATAAACATCTAAATAGTAAATCAATTGTAGAAACAATGCTAATCATAATCACTTATTTAAATAGGTTCTAAAACTACCCAAAAAAGGTAAAATTTCAACAGGTAGATCCGTCTTGGAAAAAATTGATAATCCAATAGCAAATTTAATTATAATGTGGAGAAAATTAAACACTACAGAAACTAAAGTAAGAATTTGGTGATATTGTATTTCAATATATTATTCTTTTTAGTTTGTTACAAATTAAAGAAATTTGTAAACACTAGGTAATCAGTCCTATTCACTGTAGGTAATTAGTCCTATTCTTCAAATGGTTAACGATAATCAGCGCGTTGGAGGAAATTATATAACCCATACAGCGACTGGGCGAGTTTCCATGCATGAACCCAATGTTCAATGTGTACCAAAAGATTTTACGTCTTACGACAAGAGTAAAATATTCAGCCTCAGAACAGCATTTATACCAAATAATAACAACGTCCTGCTTTCCGCGGATTATTGTCAACTTGAATTAAGAATAATGGCACATTTCTCAAAAGATCCTATACTCTGCAATGCCATTCGCAACGATAATGTAGATATTTTTAAAAGCATTGCAGCTGAATGGAATAATGTATCAGTGGAAGCTGTAAGAAATGTCTTAAATTAATTTAAAAAATGTGCAATGAAACTTAACATTAAATTTTACACTCAATCAACAGGTGGATACAGAAATGCGCACTCGTACTAAGCATTTGTGTTATGGCATGATTTATGGCATGGGAACAAAAACATTGGCAGAAACACTAAAAGTCACGGAAGCAGAGTCGACGGAATTTTTGGAGAATTTCATGTCCACTTTTAAAGGAATAAGAAAGTGGTTGGGATGTGTGATAGATAAAGCCAGAACCAAAGGATATGTCACAACGATTATGGGAAGACGTAGATATTTGCCTGCCTTATACAGCGAAAGTCAATCGGAAAAATGTTAGTTTACTTTTCTAGATAAAGAATATCTACTACAATGCGCCTTGGAAAAATGAGATAGATATATTTACATTACATAAAGCTATCTTTTTTGGATCAAGCTGACTATCTTTATTTATTTACATTTTTATATTCTTGTCCATAGCTCAAGCTGAAAGACAAGCTGTCAATACGAAAGTGCAAGGATCTGCAGCAGATATTACAAAAAAAGCTATGGTATTAATAGAACAAAGCATGCGAAAATCGTTTCCAAATGCGAACATCATTCTTCCTGATTTATATGACTCGAGAAATTTACGTAGTTCAGTTACTAACTGCAGAGGAGGGTATTTAGTATTGCAATTACACGATGAATTATTATACGAGGTAGGTGAAATTTAATATAATTTAGCAAAACAATATTTTTAGTATAAGTGTCATAGTTTACCAAACGTTAATTTTATTAAAGATAAGAGCAGATGATTTGCAAATTGTGGCAACAATAGTAAAAAGATCAATGGAAAGTGCTTGTAAATTGAACGTTCCATTGCCAGTAAAAGTCAAAGTTGGTCCAACTTGGGGTGATCTTGAGGAATATAACAAATTTTAGAAATTTGTGATTGCTATGTGGTAATAATTTACACGCTAATTTAATGCAATTATTAATATTTATTGTGTGTAAATGTTTATATATTCATCTAGAATTTTTATAAAATTGTGTCTCTTGCCTAACATAAGTGTAGTTTTATCTACAATTTTTCATAAATATTTATAAATTTGTGTGATACAATGATAAATTATTTTCACTCAGAGTTTTTTTCAGTCAATTTATATATTTTTTGTAACAAACTTTTTTAATATTTAATTTATTTAAATGAAGGAACACTTTATAAATGTACAAATTATTTTAAACGTGTGTATAATGAATAAATGCTTTGAAAATTTTAATTCATTTTTATATCTTTTTATAATGCTCTAAGCTCTTCCATATACAAACTTCTAAAAAAATTATTTCATCGCTCTTGTTACCTCTCTCTCCTTTTTTAATTTTATTCATTTAATTTTGTTTTCTTATTTTTATGTTTTTTCATATGCAATTGAACACTGGTTAATACATTTTAAATTTTTAGAAATTATATTTGTAAGAGTAAGTCATATGAAAATCAAAATTTATACTGAAATGTAAAATATTAATTTAAAATAAATTGACTTGATCACCAAACTTCAAACTAAGCCAGTTAATTTAACATAAATTGATGTTCAAAACTTTAACTTTAATTTTAACATGTACCTAATGAAAAACCTTAAACATAAAATTGCACAAATACATTAAAACTTTTGTCTAAAAAATTGTAAAGTCCCAGTATAAATATACAACCTTCAAATTCTTGAATAGTTTTTTGCCACCCCAGCATAAAAAACATATACAGGTGTTAAAAAAAAAAAAAAAAAAAAAAAACAAAAAAAAACAAAAAACAAAAAATGTTTCGTGCACTTTTGATGAAAAGTATCATTAAAACCAAAACATTAATAACATATTTTTGTTCTTCGTGCAATTACAACCTCAGTTTTCAGCTTGGGTTGCAAACTTTGCAATGGATTGCAAGAAATATTTTGATAACTTATAAAGTGTGATAACTAAGATTTAGTAAATGTATTTTAAGAATCTAGTTGTAATTGACCTAATAAACCTTCAACTAATGTAACATCGTACTGTGATTGACACGATTTCATTTTATACTGTTTGTCTATTTGTTTCGAAGCCCAATCAGCTAATTTTAAAGCTTCCTTCTTTTTAGCAGTTGTACATTTTGAGAATGCAGCAATGTTATTTGCAGTCTGCAATGAAAAATGAAAAAACAAAACATTAAAAAAGAAATAAAAAATCTCTTTATATTATATTGTAGTAAAAATTGAAATTTGTTACCAATAATAGGCCAAAGATAGCTCTGATGTTGTTTGGATTTAATTTAATTGCTTGTGTAAAGTATACTTTAGCTAATTCCATATTTTCAAATCCACCTTGTGTATATCTGATTTCTGCATATCTTTGATGAATCAAATGATTGTAAGGATTGTGTAAAATAAGTTCTTCCATACAAAAACTAGCTTTAGCATAGTCTTGTTCTTGTAAATACAAGTCACATAATTCATGCCATGCTTCTTGATCACTCATAAATCTGAAAATAGTACAATATTACAAATATTACTATAAAAATATGACAGGGGAAAAGTCATAAGATAACATATTTATATTTTTATTTTAAAACATACTTCTTTAAATATTCACACAATTCCTTGATTGCTTCACCTATTTGACCCTTGGCTTTCATTATAGCTACCCTCCTTTTCCTTGGCGCAGCGTTCGTTTCATCTCGTTTGATAATTGAGTCCAAAACTTCTAGAGCTTCATCATACCTTGAATAAAATGCCATTCAATATAAATTGTTTATTTTAGATTTACAAAAATGTAACTGAAACTTACATTCCTAAAGCTTCCAAATGCATTGCGTGGTATTTGTGAACTCGCAAGCTACTGGGAAATTCTTTCATTAAAATCTTCAAACAATATTCTGCCAGCGACAAACGATAACAATCAAGTGCTGCGATACACACTTGCTCCAAAACTAGGTATTCTGTAAATTCAGAAAATATTTTATGAAATTGAAAATAAAAATAAAATTTCGTGTACAATGATTATTTAAATGTTAACCTCCATAAATAATCAAATATTATAATTGTAATATTACAAAAACTCACTTTCATTGCCTAAATTATCTACATTGGACATCATTACTGTTTCCCACAAGTCAACAACATCTTTACTTTTTCTTTCTGAATTTTCTCGCCAATTTCTAAACAAATCTCGCACTTCTGCAAAAAATGAATGATGCTATTAAAATATTATAACTAATATTTTATATCCACATAGTCCTGGATATAATTATACATAACCTCAAAAGTTGTCAATTATTTTGAAAAAACAAATACGTTTTTAAGCAAAACGATTAATTTTCTTATAAATATATAGGACATTTATAAGTTACTACTTGCCTTGCCATGACATTTCACTCATTTTTATTGATTTTGTGCTGAAAGTTTTATCAGTCGAATTTGACAAGTAATTGTTTTCCAAATGCAAACTGTCAAAAGACCACAGATACAAAAGTTCTTAACAATTAATTGTTCCTGATAGAAATATAATAAAACACGTATTTTTACAATAAATATTTCGTTTTGTTATATTTTTGTAATAATTAATCATTTATAAACGTTACATGCAAAAAATATTAAACAATATTTAATTAGTCCTGAACTGGAGCTACTCCATTTCGACCATTGTGATCATAAATACTCGCAGAGTATAATGCAATCTACCTTTTTCTTGTAAATGGTGTAGGAAAAAGATGACATACTGTGTCTAAAGGTTATTTCTGATTGGTTAGAAAAGGAGTCAGCTGTTATCATTGTATTGTGATGTTTGCTTCAAACATCTCCGAAAATGTGAAGTTGTGGTTATGCAAACTTTGATTTTACTCCAAAATTTAAAGTATTTATTCAACATAATAAATGTATACATATATGATTTATACTTCAAACTACGCGTTTCTTCATGATCGACCACATGTAAATCATGTTTACGCAAAGATTAATAATGTTCAAATGTCTGAATGCAATTTTCAGACAAAAGTGTAACATTGAGACATTTTATTCTCGTAGTTTAAATATTATGTCTTATAATACTTTATCTAAATCTAGTTTATTTAAAAATTGGGTGCTCGTACCGAGTGTTAATTGTAAATATGTGAAGCATTATTCAAATACAACGAAAAATATAAATAAGGAAGAACTAAAAAAGTATTTTGACTACTTAACTGAGTCTCATGAAAATGGTAAACGTGAAAATGAAGTTAATAAAATATTAGAGTTCAATGAAGTAACTGTTTTATTAGAAGACAGAAAGGAGATAATAAAAGATTTGACAGTTTTAAGAGAACTAGGTGAGTGCTTGATAAATAAGTAAGTATTTTTATTACTCAAAATCAATTTTAAACATTCTAAGTTATATTTATGTCATGTTGACTACTTTTCTGGTTAAACTAATATAGAGTTATATAAACAGACGCATAATAATTTTATAATGGAAAAGCAACAGAAAAATCATATCACATTTATGAAATTTTTTTTATATAAAATGTACATTATAGATACAAATGTTATGTGTTTCCATTATAAAATTATAACAATTTTTATTATAAAACTACATTAGTAAAACCAGGGCTTATATAATTCTTTAATTAAAAATGTTATTATTTTTTTGTTTTTATTTATTTGAATATTCGTTTATTTTTTCAGTTGAACTAGATAAAGAAATGAAATTGGTAGCTGCAGAAGAAGAAATTATATATAAGGATAAACTTGAAAAAGTGGAATCTAAATTACTCGAAGTGATAACAGAAAACATTTGCAATGAACAATGTGAAGATGTTATATTTGAAATAAATGCAGGCGTCGGTGGCCAAGAAGCAATGTTATTTGTCAAAGACTTGTTGCAAATGTATCAAAGTTATTTTGACTACTTGAATTATGACCATGAAATTATAGAATTAGGCAAAAGTGATCTAGGAGGTTTTCGAAAAGTTGTTATCACAGTTTCCGGAAGTAAAGCTTTGCAAACATTACAACACGAGGCAGGAGTTCACAGGGTGCAACGGGTCCCAGCGACTGAGAATTCTGGGCGCATTCACACCAGTGTAGTTTCCATTGCGATTTTACCTCAACCTAGTGAAATTGAAGTCAACATTGATAAACAAGACCTGCAAATTGAAACCAAAAGTGCTTCTGCTCCTGGAGGTCAAAACGTCAACAGGACTGATTCAGCAGTGAGAATTACACATTTGCCAACAGGAATAATAACGGAATGTCAGACACAAAGATCCCAACACCAAAATATGAAAGTAGCTATGTTGAAGTTACGCATGAAAATTTATCAGGATCAGCTGGAGTTAAATGTAAGTTCCTCGAAGGAGTTACGTAAGCGACAGATGGGAACGAAAAGTAGAAATGAAAGAATTAGAACTTATAATTATCCCCAAAATAGGATAACAGATCATAGGATCAGCGAGAATGGAACCATGCACAATCTTAAAGACTTCCTTGAGGGAGGCGAAGCGTTGCATGAATTACAGAACAAATTACAGCAAAAGTCTCAAGAATCTGCTTTGTTAAATGCTATAAACATTGTAATCAAAAGATAATAAACACAATTTAAATTTTTATATTATATTATTTTATTTGTAATATCTGATTTTTTCCTGACGGTTAAAACAAGAATCTTAGGGAAAATAATTTTTAGAAAACAAATAATTAGAAAGGAATAGGGATAAATTATATAACAATAGAACAATTAAAAATTTATTATATTAAATTACACCACAACCATCAATAGACAATTTTCCTGTAAAATTATTCTATGTACAATGTTTATATTAGTTTAATCAAATGATTACAAATGATTATATTTGACCCAATTTATTAGAATTTTTATAATGTATAAAAGGTTACTTACTTGACGATTTATTAATGAAACGCTTGTACGCTTGCGTTTTTGAAATATAGTTAAATTAATTGGAATGACTGTTTGTTACATTACTGTATGATATATTCAATAACTTATAGTCATGTCAAAATAATTTCAATTTGATTCATAATTAATAATCATTGAAGAATAGTTCTTTTATAATATTCTTTAAGAAATACATTCTTTAAAATTTGCATCTTTAATTAATTAGAATTACCATTTGAGGCTAACAATTGCATCAGTAAAGGTGCAACGGTAAAATATAATGTGATTACAAATTTGTTTCCAGCTACTTATTTTAAAGTAACAAAGTAGAAAGAATATAATCTATTCACTTAATTTGTTTGATAATGTGTGTCTTTTAAAGTAATACAGCTGCAAACATTTAACAATACAGTTTTATATAACCCGTTTTAATTAATATTTCATTGTAATTAACGTTATAACAATGTACATTGTAATGTTTAATTTTTTTTTTTTTTTTTTTGGACAGAAATTATATTCATTTTCTTCAATTTCAAGTCAACATTAAAGAAAGTTATATATAAAATCTTTTTGAATCGATTAAACAGCAAGCTCAATAGATTATTCCAGATAATATCGCAATCCGAATTTTACAATAAAATATTTTCATTGTGTATAATCTATATGTTGCAAATATTACAGACATTCGTAGTATTTTACTGCCCAAACAATAAATTTTTCGCAAAGATACCAAAATGATATCAAAGCCGAGAATGTAATTGATTGGGCGTTTCCTGAGGAAAATCATATATTTCAATCACTCATGATTTCATTCAGTATCGCAAGATGCACCAAAGTACGCAACATTCAAAGTATTCTTTTTCTCTTTATAAGTATTTTATGCACATCTTCCTTTTATATTTTTCGTTTGATAAAAAATCGTTACGTACACTGTGCTAAACATGGCAGTATGGAATCGGAGAAAAATTGAATTATTAGAAATAACGGTCCCTTGTGAAAAGGTATTAAAAATACTAAAATCGGAATAAAATCCACGTGTTTAGTTTAATTTGTTCGCCGTGACACTTTGTTCGTCGCATAATATACAACCGTACAAATATCAATTGTTCTTCTGCGCTCGTTTGTACAATTTTATGAAGGGAACACAAACATTGTTGTTTGATATAACAATGCGACAATAAAATTACCCTCAAAAAAGTTCTAAGCAATTCAATATCACGGGTGGACAAGTGCATAGTACGAGAATATTCAAAACTTTTTAGAAAATTAATTCCAACGATAATATAATGCATCGCGCAGAACCAGCATAAAATATTTTATTTACATAATTTGAGAAAAAAGAAAAAGAAGAAAGAAACACACAAGTCACTCATAAACTTATAACTACTTTTATCATATTGCACTTCATTAACCAAAATCTTGAATTTCGCACTAGCCTTGTCCAGATTTATTTTATTATTTTCTTTTTTCTTCGTTTTTTTTTTTTTTTTTTTTTTTTTTTTTTTGGTTGAAAACAGCACTGAACGCCATTCGTTTCTAGAGCTACCTGTACAAATAACTGCAATGTCAGAATTGTTTAAATATATTATACAAGAGTAGCGGCGCATGTGACGAACGCGCGATTGCATTTTGGACTAGTTTGACTTTGGCTCAAGATCATTTTGTGACAACTGCCCAAGTAGAAAAGTTTGTGGTGTGACATTTGAGTAATATCCCTGGAGCGTAACAATATCCTTAAGATATTTCTGATATTTGTTGAAATATGATTTTCTACCAGGGTCCACGAGCGCGCCGTAGTCCCCGTTTCACTTAAATTAGTCATCGGAATTGCTCATGACTATCAGTGGTAAATCAGCGTTATTGTGAAAAATTTGACGAGGAAAGTCATTATGAATGGTGACCACCATTTTGGTAGGAATGAAGACGCACGGCCGCATAGATCCTTGATTTCGCTTTCCTTTGGATGAGATCGTATACAAGATACTGGTCGTTTTCTGTTCAACATGTTTGTCGCCTTTTCACAGGCCAAAGTGTTGTTCCCATAATGAATTTCTTCGGGTGTCACGCTTACAGGTGGGTATTCAGTTATGTGATTTGAACACGAAGTATCTACTACCACTAAGAGCATATTGCTATAATTCACAGGTTGTACGACATATGGCTGTTCACACTTCGTCGAATCAAATTGGTATTTGTCTGAAGACACGTTTTTTAACAAGTAGAGGTTCACCTGTAAACATTTTTGAAAAAAAATATATATAATAAACATTTTTACATAAACTAATGCATTGAAAAATTGTTTGATAAGCAGTCTGATTGATTAAAGACAGTAATTCGATTTGTTTGTTCTTCCATCTTTGCTACTAATTAATAGACATTACAATTTACCTGTTGATCGCAAGGTTCAGGTCTTGTTCGATTGATTAATACTTTTTGATCAAATAACTTCTCGTCCTTTGTTCCAGCTACGTTTCTTTCCATGCTATCTGCGTAATCCTCCATATCTTCAGGTTCCTCCATTTCTTCGTCACTCTGCCACATAGCAGTCTTTGCCCAAGCTGTACTTATTTTATCAAGCATCCAATACAGGATTGCAATCAAATTTCTCAGTGGCTGTATATAAACAAACGCATATTACATTATAACGTTGACTGATAAAAACATAACAAAAATAAGTCAATCATAAATAAATCTTAACTCACTGTGTATAATTTGGTTCCATCATTACTATCGTGAGTTCTTTTGAAACAAACAGCTTGATAATCATAGATTCGGATTTCGTCGAAAATACCATTGTCAACAAGGCTTCTCATAATTGGACCTCTAATTTCACCGAAAAATTTTCCAGCGTCTTCCTCATTTTCAGCAGCTATAATGTATCCGTGATTATCGATTAAGTAACAAGCGATCGTCTCGTTGCCGCAGTGTCTGTCACAGTTATCACAGGTGAACGTTATGTTTTGAAACAACAGCTGTAATGCTGAGTGAAGAAACTGGAAGCCTACAACTGCTACAGGCGCCTTTTTAGAATTTTCACCTGCAAAAAAAAGTATTTACTTGTTAATAATTTGTCGCTGAATTCTCTTTGTTAAACAATTAATTTACATTATTTTACATACAAATTAATAAATGCTAGTAATTGTAATTGATTTAGTACTAATATACTATTAAAAAGTTATATTACAAGTGACATTAATAATGTCAATGATAATAATAAGATAATTAATACCAAATTATGTAAAAAATGTTAATTTTTTTTTCTTTTATATTACCTATAAACACAGCTCGACTAGCTGTAACCAAAGTGGTATTATCAGCTCCACCATCATCAATGGGTACAGAATAAACGAAACTTTCAGGATGAATGTAATGTTGTTCCACAGCTCGTTTGTACCAAACTTCGTCGATGGCCCTGGGATACATTTTGCTGAAATGCTCGTCCGATTTTCTGGCGTCGTCGTCGGTAAGAAAATCTTGCCACCTTGTTAATCCACTGTGAGTTGCCACGAATGCGAGTGTGAATCCAAAACGTTGTTGGAATTCTCGACTATAAAGAACACTTTGTTTAAAACAACCAGAACTAATTCACAGTTTCTTAGTTATATATCAATTTTCACAGGAGTCTTTTGTACAAAGCTTGCTAAAGCTGATATAATTCATACCGACAATGTTTATGATGTATTGAAAATCAAAAGTAATCAATTTCTTTAAATTTTTCACTTGGAATCCAATTTCCAATTTTTTTATAAACATCCTTTATTTTGTTTAAATTAATATGTACATTTGTGTTTGTTTTCTTGTTTAATATACATTTTCTTCTTTCTTATTGTCATTAATTTTATATACATAATATAAATATTCAAGATACAATAAATTTAATTAAAAAAAAGATTTAAAAAATGCTGCTTTCTTAATGAACTTGGTTTACTGTTGAAATGAAACTGAGTGTAAAGTATGATGTATGGAAGCCACCGTTGGTCTGAATAAAAATTAATTGTTACTTTGACACACGGACGCTGTCATGCAATCGAAACTCTTGATAAGTAATGGGATATTGAATGATACTTCAATATTGAATGAAGTTGGTTATTCGTATGTGTGACATTTTTGTGATGTATTGGTGTGAAAGTATGCGATTCATTCGAGCTCAATTATTCCACATTAAACCATTACATGTTGATAATCAAATGAATGACTAAAGTACAGCTAGAATACAATCATGTCAATAGCGTGATACTTTTGTCAATATCCATCTAAAGGATTAATTTTGACACCGGAGAGTCATCCATCGTTCCATCAGTTCTGCGAATACTTCAACCACTGTATCTGACACACATGTAATATCCCAGATGTTAAGGCACAAATTAATATATATAAACAGCGGATTTGAGGGGAGTTTGGGAATTATTGGATTCGAATGCTTGATGAAGAGGCTCACAGAAGAAGCTTGCAAAAGTGCACAATTAGTCAAATAAATTTGGAACTTGAAACACCTTGAGTAGAACTTTTTCTGAGGGATCTCTGGTGAACCTTGAACATTTTTCACGCCTGAATAATCCCAGTTTTGTATTATTTCTTAATAATAAAAATTTGTGCAAAATTACCGTTTTTCGAAAACGATTAAAACTTGTCAATTGATTAAAGTTTATCTAAAAAGTAAAGTTTCTGAAAGTTCTCTTGATAACAATAAAATGATGACCTTTTATAGTTTATTTAATTGATTTCATTATATTGAAATCATTATCAACAAATTTGGCAAATTTTATATTGATTATCTAATTAATCAGAGAATTCACCAATTTTTTTCTTCAATCCTTTTGAAAGTTTTCCAGAGATTTTTCAGAGAAAAACGTTTAAGGCCCTTATAAAATATCAATTAAATAAATTGATATGAAATTTATGTAATAATTTGGCAATGCAGTTCTATAAAAGAAATTATTCTTCTATGAACCACTGTGATCGTTTAACCAGGGAGGGTATAAACGTATCCAACTTTTCATGTCAAATTACCATAAAGATTCTTAGATGGATCGTTTTTATTTGGGGAAACAAAGGGGAAAGTCAGTCAATTATGAAACGAACGTAACTTCCAAGATAATTCAAAGTAACAGAAGAAAACTTAAGGTGCGATGTGATGACGTTACCTGGGTAGGAGATTCATCAGCTTAGCTAAAAGTCTGCATGGCGTTAAAGTGATAAATATTAGTAAAATGAACAAGTGCATTGTTTATCCAATAATGACGTGTACATTAACATAAAAATAGAGACAGGCAGAGAACAAACCATTGAAATGAGCTGAGTCGATTGTACGTGTCGATTATGGGCTTTACTATGACACTTACACACACGCACACGCATGCTTTTCCTCCCTAGTCATGCACTGAGAAAAATGCCAAGCATGATATCGGTACCGAGTTGCCTACACTCAGCGTTGGCTAACTGTGATAAGCTTTCATTGCAATTATTTCATTTCTAAGTTCAGTTCAACATTCGACACCGTTTAGATACATTTCTCTCAGTGTGTGAGTTTCGTTTAAATGATAGCAAAAGAGCCACTCCAAGTCGTAGCATATTATTTATTTAAAGAATATTTAAATTCTTTAAACCTTATTATTCATTTATTTGTTATCAAGTGAATTAGTTGCATTTTATTTACTTGGTATTTTGATTAACTTATTTATGTTAAGATTTGTTTAAATGTTTGGTTAATTTTTAATATTAAGCTACTTTGCTTATAATGTGACTTGAAAAACGAGTCTTGAGCATTCTTTTTTCATTAATTAATAATGTATTTCCAAAAAAAAGTTCATGTTTACATATTCACAACATAAACGATAGTATTTTTTTTAATTTTGAATGTAAAGTTTTTTTTTGTAAAATCATCCAGCGCAAATTCGTTATCAAAAATTTAATTTCATTCGATACGCGGTCATAAGAAGTTAGGCAAAACAAATTCTAAAGACAAATGGTTATCTTAACATACATGCTTACCCTTTTTCTTCGCGTGCAAAGCTGACATTTGCAAACCACTGTGTTACCTGAGCATCGTACACTAAACTTAGGAACAAATTCCTATTGCAGTAATAAGAATTTTGTTTTTTACTCGCTAAAACAAATAGAGAAATAGTCAAGTAAAGCCTTGGATTTCTGATAATTTTATCGCAAAAATAAAGCAGTTATTATTACATGATTCAGAACTAGAGCTCGAGTTGCTTGGGGCATTATTAAACGGTTTATCTGGCCATTTCCAACCGTTTTTACCGGCTCGTTCTAAAAAGTGTCTCAATTCTGATTCAGACGAGTTGAAACTGTGTTCACCCTCGTAATAATGATACCTATAATTTGTAAATTATTTTATTAGAATAAGTACAATATTTCATAGTAATATTTTTGATGTTAAGGAAAAACGTACTTGCAGTAAGACCATTCAGGATGTACGCGCCAGTTGTTGCCCGCAAAATATTTAATTATTTCAATACCTGTTAAAGTATAATGTTTTTGAAATATATTTATTTATTAAACTTCCAAAGAAGATATAGACATTTTTGTTAGAAATTTGATTAAAATCAATACTTTTAATTGCTGAAATGAAATTACCTTCTAATGCAGATCTGTGTACCTCTTCAATGCCATGAACATAATAACTTCCATTTGGACTGTATTCCGGTAAACTGACAATCAATGTAAATGGAGTATTGGTAATTGCCACATAATCATATTTCCGCAGCATTTTTCCCACTCTTTTCTGTAATATGTTGTACAATTAGTATTAGTGATAATAATTAGTCGTACTATTAATATTTTTTTTTTTTTTTTTTACCATTATATGTACTAGAAAAGAAACGTAAAGTCAAGCATAGTTTTTGTGGCATTAAGTTATTTGTGACAGTCACTATTTTAATGCATTCAAACGCAATTCAAAGAATTATATTCTTTTTTATTTATTAATAATCGACGATATAAACAAAAATTTTTTCATATTGTTTTATTTTTAATTCACTTAGTTCCACAATTACACTGATAGGCCCTATCTTATTAACTTACCATATCATCATAATGATACTTTGTGTGCAACGTTACACTGCCATTAATTTGGTGAATTGTGTTGTTACGAAACTGGAAAATAAAATTCACGTTTTACTTCAGAGTCAAAAAAAATTTTAATTGAAATAATGTTTTAAAAAATCAATCTTAAATACAATGAATCTTTTGGTCTGATTATTAACACTTATTAACAATTCGTCATTACCATTAGCAAGGCATCATCAAACTTTCTAGGTCCATATTTGTTATCCAGTAATTCCACCTCTGCCATATCTACACTATTGTACGAAGGCTTCAAGATTCCTTTGAACTTAATAAGAAGAAACCAATTAAATGTAATATTGATTAAATTATAATTTTATTATAATTACTTCAAAAAATTATGACTCACTGTTGGTCGTAGATCCGGATGTATAAGTATGTAGCCATTATTTGTTACAATAAATGCATAACCATTAACGCCAAGCTGTTAAAAAGATGCATAATTATTTATTTATTTATAAATATAAACAATTTTCGAACATCAATAAACAAATCAAAATCTAATTTCAAAACATTTAAAATACATTTATTTGCTTTGTATTATAAATTATTTGGATGCCAGCATTCCCTTAAAAACTTAATCATATTAAACAGCATTCAATTGATAAAATGTATTATGCATACCATATCCGGTTTCATGAGTTTTTGTATTTCTTCGATCGGCACGTCCGTCCCCGCGACACCAAGAAGATCAGCGATTCTCGTCTGAAAAATGCAACATCTCTTATACACTTATCACATATGCTGGAACTAAAAAAATAATATAAACTCAAAGAACAAAAAAGAAACTCGTAAAATTGTCGACCAAAGTCGTTTAGCATAATCTAAAGCGTATCTATCTATTGTCATTAAACAAAATCGTCAACGTGTTTATTCTAATCAACACATTAGAATAAACCCATAAATCATTGACTATTACAAATGAATTAATAAGATTCAATTATATGTATATGTATATATACATATATGTAACTTACATATACATGTTTCTAAAACCTCTACGATTTGAATCATAATACTTGAAATAATAATTAACACGACAATAGATTAAGAGCACTATGCAGCTTGAAAAGTAGTGTAAACCGCAAAGATCTGTTTTCATGACCGTAACATCGATCCGTTTTGTGCATTCGTACGTGAAATTAATCGCCGCATTATGCATACGATGAAAGAAATGAACCCAGACGGTCGTTGCAACGGTATCCATTAATCACAAAAGTCAATCACACTACTTCGCATGTAAACGCTCTGCTCTACCTAGAGTACTGTCTGATAAGTCGACCATACGTTGCCAAATGTGTTGTATTCTAAAACGCCGGCAACAAGCCGCTGTTCAACTTCTTCTACTGTTATTAATCAATATTACGAAGACACTGTTGTCAATGAAAAACAGGCGGGTTCGTAGTATTCTACTTTGTTTCAGGACAAAAGGGTTTTCTAATTAATGAAACATAGTCTAAAGACCTACCTAACTATGTAATAACGAATCTAAAATTCAGATCTAGTTGTTTATCACTCATCTCAAAATAATATCACTGAAAGAAAGGTATAGGAGCGATTACGCAAATGTTACCAAAAATGTATTATATGTTCATGATGCCATTTAACTTTGCTCTCGGTTACTCCAAAACGGTACTGATCTGACCATTTACACTTTGTATAGTTCGTTAGATCTTGGACGGTAAGAGTTGCCAAGTCTATTGACCTTTTTGTCTAATTGTTTTGAATTGAACATTTTGGCTATGCCGAAAGCAAAGCGAGCAATTTCGAACTGAGTAAATAATAATGGGAGCGACGAGGGATTTCTATGCATTGAAACAATGTTGTTTGTTGCTTTGCCTGCCAACCTCTCGTGTCTCTGTCACCCAATAGGCTTCTTTCACCAGCACCTGCTTTGTGATGTTCTGTGGACAAATGATTCCTTCAAACCTTGCTGTCAGTGGAATCTTGGAATTAACACGGTAACATATCTTATGCACTCGAAAAGATCTTGGAAAGCTATTGTATATCATGTTTAAGGATGATTAAAACTTAACATTTTCGGTTTTGTTACGAATATTTCCAAGATCTTCATTTCTGAAAAAAATAAGACGTGACTTTTATTAAGACAGTGCAGCTATTTTGACATGACAAATAATTAAAGTGCTAACAAAAAGTAATGATGCGTTATAGATCACCGCGACTGCTTACCATACGTTAACCGTTTTCACTTTTAGTATCCAGAAATCATTGACTGTAGTATTGCCACAAAGCTATGAAATTTGTTTTTATTGAAGCGAAATGCTTCTAGGAAACTTAATAACTTTAAAATTGAATTTTCGTTTGTTAAAATATACCTATTGTAGTGAGAATACTATTCTTCATAAATTTGTTGTAAAGTCATGATCAGGCAATTGAGGTAACAGTTGGATTCGTTTGTCTGATGAACCAAAACTTACCGCGTTTTCTCGTCTATCATAGACCGGCATACTGACGGACGTCATAAGCCTGTAGCTGTAACCCTGAAGATCAGCCTGGCTTTGGAACCTCCTTCGCTGTTTGACGTAACGTCTGTCCTGCTCTTCCATTTTGCTAAATATTTTTTTGACTTTACGATAAAGTAGGAAACGTTCCTTTTGCTTAGCGCATTCTTCCTGCTCCCAAAGCCAATCCGTCATTTTTGGATCAGTAATATCGGCGTAAACTGGAGTCCAAATTGTAGGATGGTCGGTGCGACCCAATACAAGGGGTCGGGCCATCACAGGAATATAATTTAATACCTAAAATGGTGTAGACATAAATTTGTAAAATAACTGCAATATCTTGTGGAACAGACAGTTAATATATATATTTTAATTAAATCAATATCACATATACATAGTTTAAATATTAATTTCAAATGCTCTTTAATGTAGTTGTGCATTTTTTTCAGCATATAGTTGCGATATATTAATTATCCAAGTATGCTAATTGTAAATATTTCTCCAACAGTGTTACCTGTTCTCTAACTTCTGCCAATGTTGAAAGGTGCACAAAGTAGCCTCTGTTGGCACAAGCCATCCACTTGAGTTCTCTGATATCAGCAACCTCTCGACCAATTAAGTAAGTAAACACTCTAACCGGCATATCAGCCTGTTCTGGATGATCTGGATTAGACGCCCAATTGTAAAATTTGAATATTTCTTTAAAATTGTCAGGAACACCATCGGTGATTAACATAATGGCTTGATTACAGCGAGCACCGTCTCGCCTCTCGCGATACGTTTGTAGTATTTCAAATGCTTGATCGAGAACTAAAGAAAAGTTTGCTATCCTCTCAGTCACCATGTTCGATATTTCGTTTTTCAGTTCGCGAATGTTTGCAAGGTTTGCTTGCACGAGGGTATTGGTAAAACATTTCACCACCTGAAACACAAGGATCACGTTGACTTGACTGGAATTTTTGCAAAAAAGAATGTATAAACTTATCTTATAAATAATCCATATTTTGTTAAATAATTGATTCACTATTGACAATTATAATTCCTAACAATAATGTTAAAAATCTTTCCCAGTTAAAACCGAAAATTTTATACATATTAGTTAATTGTTATTCCAAAAAGTATACCAAATTATTACAGGTCATTCTTTTTGTATAAATAAATAAAGTTTGGAGAAAAGAAAAGGTCCCCTTGAATTACAATTTTTTGAACATTTTTAACAATCTCTTTGCAAGGAATATCTTTTCAGCAATAATTAAGGCAGATAACATTTGACATTAATACCTCCTTGGTTTCATTGGAAAATGTAATGATGTTGACGTAATCATTGTTTCCCAAGGTGTCCAAGATGTTATTGACAACGTGCCTCGCGATTTCCTTACGCATGCCGGTCATGCTGCCGGAAGTGTCGACCAAAATTAACATGTCCTTCGGGCTGGTCGCCGCTTCGATGTACCAGCTTCTCGTTCGGCAATCGAACAGATCGACGTTTTTCGTATCCCACGAAATCGCCGGGTACTGGCGCATAAAGCCCGTCGCGCTGCCGAAATATTGCCAGGACAAAGACGGGTCGTTTTCGTAGTTGTTGATGAACGTATTGTCCAGGACTTCGGACCACTTTATTGCTTTTTTCACGGGCTTGGAGCCGTCGTACACGTTCGTTGGCACGTGCACCGCCGACATGCTCGTATTTACGCGCCCGCCGAAATGCGCGTTGTATGTCAATTCAATTGAATTGTTCTTCGCGTTCACATACTGAAAATCTTTTGGCTCGTCATCCTTCGCTTCTGAAGCTGACTGTTCGGCAACGTCCATTATTCTCTGAAACATTGAAATTCAATTTTATTAATTCATTTACTTTTTCGAAAAAGTATTTTTTTATTTATTATTAAGGAAAAATATTATTTAAAAATTCGTTTATGAGTTAAGCATACCTTAATGGCAGATATTTTAAGTCCCATCATTGCCTTGATGTCATTAGCAATGTTATGAGCCAAATTGTTGCCATCTCGAGGCGTAACTGCAGCATCCTTGAAGCTGTCATGAAACCTTCGTACATTAGTAACGTACGTTCCCAGCTGGCACAGTTCGAAGCCCAGTTTGTCAGCCCATGATTTGACGCTGAAAAGAAAAAATGAATAAATAAATTGCTCATTACTATACAAAATTCAGTATTTAAATTATTCTAATATTCTGTACTTATACACTATATTTCGTTGTTAATACTGTAAAAAAGTGTTTTAAAACACTTTTGTCTATAAGGCACCTAATGTACTTCAAATTTAAAAAAAGTCTTAAAATGAGATATTTGTTTTTTAATGTATATATACTGAAACGTTACACGTGCTTCCAGGTTTCACAAAATCATTGGTTAGTTATCAACATAAACATCCTGTACCTAATTAGATTCAAAATCTGGGTCATGAGTTCTTCACCTTCGATAATTAATCTATTTTTAAGTCACACCCCTTTGTAATTCTTGACACTAGTCATCTGTTTCCTGAGTTTCGAGCGAAACTTTGCATCCCATTGGCGAGTCACAATTTTGACTTAAATTACACATCAAAGGGATTCGTGGCTTGAATGTCAATTTCGCGGCCTGAATTTATTATTATGCGAAGAAAGGGGGATGGGTTGTTTTAAAATCGCAGTCGAAATTGCGCTTGCCGACAAAATTATTACAATATTTGTTTTTGATAAAAAATCGTCAAAGTTATACTGAGCAATTACTTGCTTTTTAGGATAAGAGCTGTCAAATAAGTGAGAAAATATCATATGGTTGCAATAAATGAAGAAGTGATGTTTTAATTTTATTTCTGGATCATGAATATAAATTAAATTACATACTAAAATTCAGAATCAAAATAAATTTCATTTTATATATTAAATTGTTGAACTTTACAATGATTTGCAAAGTTTTTTTTTTTATAAACATTTAAAAGATCTCAGAGTACAATTTCTTTTTGTAAAATCTTGTATTATAATTTTTTATTAAATCTGTCGACTTTCGAGTTTACTTTCTTCAATTAAAGCCCTGACATTTTTGTGAACATACGACTCCTTCACAATTACTGCAGCAATTGCTGGTATTGTTTCGAACATTCCACAATAGTCATTTGACATCTATTTATCTGAACGCGTGCATTTACTTCGGTCCACCATGAATGAGTTTCACGTTGTTGAAAAGAGTATTTGTGGGTTTACATAATAAGCATATATATATATACTTAAATTGAGGATTTGCATTAGCTTTAACTGCATGTTTTAATTCAAAATTACCATTTTGAAAATTAATATATAAATTTGTATGTAAATTCAATTTTCTTGAATAAAGGCTTGACAATTACTGAAATTGAATATTTTCGGCGAAGCACCATAATAAGACTAATTTCGTTTACAGTCAATATACTAGTGCAGCAATAACAACGTAATTCAACGTATATGAATAAGAAGCAATCAAGTTATACTTTTCCTAGTGTTAAATTTATCATCAGTCAACGTTCGCTTTAACATACGATTCAACGTAAAAAATTTCAAATTTGTTAAATTTTGAAAATCATTCTGTTTTTTATCTCATACTAACATATAACGTAATTTATGAACCGCAAGATTTCAAAATTTTCTAGTAAATGAAAAATAAAATCAAATACATTTTTTTTACATTAACAAACGTAATTAAATTCATTTTTCTAATATGACTTTTCTTTAAAAAACATTATTACTCGATCTATAAATACATTATTCCTCGATACATAAATATTTTCTTTGATTGCTTTTTAATATTTTGTTCGAGTACTAATAAACGTCAAGATCGTCATATACATCGCAAACACCATAAGACAAGCATTGGCATCCCAACGGATTCTCGAAGCAAATGTCAGAATTGCAATCCAAAACGTGGTTCTGCTTTGACAACAATTCAGTCACGTGTTCACCGTGCCTGGAAAGCGTTGGACTGTTTGGCTCTGCCAATCGATTGACTTACGTTAAGTGCGATATGCCATCGCCGCGTCCCGGGGCTTGGATCAAGACGAGCAGCGCGACAGCTGGGAGCAGGCGACTTTTCATAATGGCCCGAAGCCGCTGGCGCACGGCCGCGCGACGCGAGGACCCGAGACGAAAGCCGCTGCCGCAGTTACAGGCTTTTGCTGCCGATCATTTGACTGACGTTCTGCGAGTCGACGTGTCATGTGCTCCGGCTTTCGACGACTCTATTGATTGGAACCCCGTCGTCGGGCTTGCGCGCGAAAACCGAGATACAGTCCTCAAAGAAGGCGCCGCGGAGTCGTCCCGAGGACATGCGCACCTCGCCGAATAATCAGCCTCTGAAATCAAATGGTTTGATTAGCGAAATTCCGTAACTCAAGTTTTTCCATGTTGAAAAATACTGAAAAGTATCAAATTTTTGTAGATATTTAAGCATTTAGTAATTATTTATGACATAAAATTGTTAAAATGGCTCTCCAGTTGAGTCAGTTTTAAAGAATTTATTTGGTTTTGAATGTTCCAGTTTTGGAGTAAACCATGTTCATCTTTGATTAAAAATATTAGAATTTTACAATAATCGTTTTTAAGCACTAGTTTCATAATATTGGATTTTTCTAAAAGTAATGAAAAAAGACAAAAATGAATGTTGATTAAAGAATCAAGGTGTTATAATTAAAATGTAGATCATTTCGATGCACAAGACGAACATAAGGCTATCTCAAATTTTGGTCAAAGACCAAATCTCAAAATTTTGATAAATCTCAAAATTTTACATGTATTTTTAAATAGGAAATTTTGAGATGGCATAGTC